>JAJLVX010000557.1:0-14490 GCA_030564525.1 Liangdongia berthetii | reverse complement strand
CAATTTTCAATCAAGACTTCAACAACAAAAATATTTCTAGGCTGGGTTCCTTCCCATTGAGACTTATTCCGCAAATATTTTTTTGTGTAGTTGTGGCAATTCTGCACCCAGTCGATGTCCTGAACTTATTCTTCGCTGCCTCCAATATCCGTCAGAGATCCAATATCACCTTTTCAGGAAGCCGTTAAACTTCAAAGTTCAGCCTACTAAAATACTATTATTCACGGTTGCCTGTTGAGCCTTGAGCCTTGACCAATGACAATTGGCGGCTGGTTGCATCTCGAAGATTGCTATTTTATTTTTGAGCTGTACTCTCATGTTGTATTTTGAATACACTAGTAATCACATCTATACATCCAGACTTGCAGTGTTAAACGGAGAAACTGTTAAAAGGAGTTAAATTAAATTTTTAACGAGATCTGGGGTACCTTCTGATTCATCCTTTGGTCTCTTACGCCCGACAAAACAAATTAAAAATAGTAATAATTGTTCTAACGACATGGCAATCTCTTCCGAAAACAAATCTATTGGAATTTACACTTATACTAGAAGTCATTATTGATTAGAGTACGTTCAGAGATAGACTCAAAAATTAGAATACAATATATGTCTGTGTGTGGATTTATGTTTGTGTTCTACGTAGATCCTTCACTCATCTACAGAAAGTCACAAAACTTTAATTAAATTAAAAGGAAAAAAGGGGTGGTGCCCACTTATCCACTGTCAGTGTCAACTTTCAAGACAACATCCAGATTCCTCCAGCATTGAGCTCATCGGAAACGCGACTATAAGCAGCATAAGATTACGCCCTCCGTCTATGATCATCAATTGAGCTTAACGTGTGCTAGGTTGAACTATACAATCCTTATTGCTCATCTTGATATGCTGTTCACCACTGGCAGTACATCAAATATGGATCGTCACTGGCCAATGATTCTCGCATGTCAAAACATTCAATGTTAAACGTCCGCACATTTCTCTATAGGTGCCAAACAGAAGCTGGCATACACTATTGTAGCTCTGACCACATGCAAATTATATACGTCGTAAAGTGCTACGGGTGACGGAAGCTAATGATGGAGCACTGAACAGACAATTCCTCATTGTCTACATCTTCACATATTATTCATATGAGTCTTCATGGTTATTGATCTCGAATCTCGATTCTCTAGTCTCTCTCTCTCTCTCTCTCATCAGATCAACAATGAAAAAAAAAATCTCACCTCGAAACAAGATTCCTCTTATTGGCTGAAAGTCTCAAATTTGATTCTTTTATGCAATGGTGTACAGGTGTTCAGTTTACTGTGAAACGGGTGCTGTTGGAATCTGTTGTCTTCTCTCGTATTTCATAAATTTTATGCATTTAATACAGATTGCATATGCAACTATGATTTTAGCGGGGGATGAGCTATAGAAAATTGTGATGTAAAGTTTAAACAGTAACATCAATTTTCAACTTTTAATCAAAATTATTTTTCATTTAAATAAATCAGCTAAAAGTTTGATAAGATGGCTGATCTGTTAGATTATTTATGACATTTTTTTCAAAGGAACATTCAGCTCGTCGATCTATGAAGGCTATTGCTGGAAAGATCTACAGCTTTGAAGTTTGAACTTTGGATGAAGGAATTTTCCATAGATATAATATTCGGTACCTTTTTCTGTGCTTCATCGACTGCACAAACATTTGAAATTTCATCTACAAAAAATTTTCTAATCAAGATTCAAGATCAATCATGCGCCCAAAGCTAATTGATCTGGTTCTGAAAGTTTAGTGTAGTCACGACTCACGACCATAGACGCGTGGTAGCTGTACGTAAACCGTATTACTAGCTGTGTATTTTAGATATTTTACGGCCGCGTGTTTAATTTATTTTTGTGTCAACTCTCATGAATCATGATCGAGAAATTTATTTCAACAGTTCATTGATCAGATATAAAACTAGATAAATATTATATATGTGTACATATATACAAAAATGTATAAACATATAGCTCTAGATTATGGTTTGTAGCTGTATAGGAATTCTTTGCAATGAAGAGAAAACAAGCAATGTAGTCGACCATAGGAAAAAGATTAAGTGGTTTCACTCAAATAATAACACAAATAATTCAATCTGATGAATCAATGGCTGACATGATTCTCTGCTGTCACTGAGCCTGGACTCTGAAGGCTGAATTTAAGGACTTTTGAATCCTGGAAACTAAATAATGGTCGTACTTTGTCTATTTCTATCATTCCTGTTCCCAAGCTGTAAACATATCAACCAGGAGTTTTCTCAGTGCTCACCCGTTTAACAAAACAAAATTTCTAGCCGATTGTAACATATCTAGTACTCATCCGCGTTTATCTCCTTTATACTAGGCTCCACTGTCCAGTTGTGTAATAACTATATATGGGGTACACCGTATTAGTACTCCTAAGTGCTTCAAATTGCTTAAGCGTGCTGATGAAGTTCTGATTAATAAAAAAAAAACCATCAAATACAAAGTAAATTACAATGTGTCCAGTGTTCACAGTCCAGCACATCCAATGCTGTTTACTGTTTATACATGTGTGCAATGTGCACAGTTACTGCCTTGAAAGTTAACAGACAGCAATTTCATTACTCCATATAAAATTGACCACTACCAAGTTAACTTTCAGGCTTCAGCCGTAATTGACAATTGTTAATAGTACATATCTCTCAAAATTACAAAAATCTGACTTTCGACTAACCTATTGTCCTGGTAATTACTAATTACTAGTAATGTAAATAAATATTGTTACAGCTACTTTCTGATGAAGAGTGATCGAGAATCGAGACTGCACTGAAATAAATCGTGATCCTGCTTCTTTTAGTTTGATTGAAAATTTACAGCCACTTGAGATTCGCGCTCTTCCCGTGTCACATAATTTGAAGCTTCTAAAATTTAAGGGAATACTTCTGTTGCGTAAAACTACGTATGTTGATTATTGGTCATAAAAGCACTTATTAATGACCATCTAATCAAAACTTTGGAAAAATTTTTCCCATTTTGGATTAGAATACATATTACTGAATACATAAATTTACCCATGTCTTGCGTACTTTCCACCAGTTATCATCTGACCAAAAGATAATGCTAGGTGTAATGTGTCTTTAACTTTTAACCATTATCCAAAGTGTCTAAGAAAATAGTAGACTCTTGACAGTTGCAGACTGTACATTACATACTACACTATAGTATGCTATGTACTATGTAGTATGTAGTCAGTAGTATATGTTGTCTGTGAAAAGCGGTCAAAAAAGGACTCTATGATTCTGCATCAACTGTGCTTTTATGTTTCATTGCCAGCCATACCACCATTTGTGAGAAAAGGAGAAAGCAGAGTAGTAAATAAAATTGTAATACTACTACACTTGTACAATGAAATATCTGTTGATCATTCAATCATGCGGGCCCTTAGGCCTTGGCCTTAAAGCGCGCAGAGCTACCGTCGACTACGTCTGCAATCAACTACTAGTACTTACTACTAAATTCTAATTTCATAATTGATCAACCACTTAATTTAAACAATAGGAGAGATCACACAAGATATGACATACAGACTTATACAGTTCAAATCATACAATAGAAATTGTAACAATAAACTGGAGATTCGAGAAGATCTTGTAAAAATACTTTTCAGTATGCTACCTTTTTGAAAACCAGGATAAAGTCTTCGTATTTTCTGTTCTTTTGACATGAGTAAGCAATGTATAAGACCAAAACGTCAAAAAACATGTCCTGATTGGTATAGTATACATTGCAAACTGTAACATTTCAGTAACATCTACAATCTTTGTGAGATCCTACTTGAACTTCCAAACTTCTTCGACTGTAACTATTCTTTGATTCAATTGAGTGCATATATGCACATTGCACAGTAAAAGTTATGATGCAAGGAAAATCTATTCTGCATATATGCAAGGTGTTTTTTCAACGGTGCATATCAAAAAAACCAAAGAGTGAATAAGTGGAAATAAAAGTGAATTGAGTTAGATTGTAAAATGGATGAAAAATATACGTCTTGATCTTTTAAAAGTAACAATCAAAAAAAAAAGACAATAATTGAAACAACCAGCTTGTAAAATGTTTTTTTTATATTGAGATTTTCCAGTTCTGGTGTACCATGCTTCCAGTTACTACCAACTAAGGAAAGATTTTGTTCCAACCAGGAAACAGAATTGTCTAAGACGGGGTAGTATCTAGATTTGTCTTCAGGGACACAGCGCTGAGCGCAGAACAACAGCAGGAGTCAGGACGATGGAGACCGGAGTCTAGGTCAAGCTGTTTGCATAATCTGTAAACGGATCTGCATGACAAAAGATGTGGGACTTGAAGTTTGGACCAGTGAGACAAAAAGGTAATACAATTTACCAAGCATATTGATTAAGCTAAAGCTCAGCTCAATAAAAGGGGAAGTACATAAATACATTTGAATCTGTATTTAATCTATGGAGATTTGTGGATAATATATTTGGTCTTAAGATGGCATGAATATTCAGTTCAATTGTCATCAAAATCGAGTGTTGAGATGCATATATTGTAATTTTGCGGTGTCTTTTTGATATTTTTTTAATTAAACGTCAGCTTCAACTCGGTTAATTTGATCGAAATAGTACCTGTGGATAAATGTTGTTGGGCACTGGGCACTGGGCACTGGGCAGTGTGCCATCATTCATGTATCATAGTATGTCATCATACAACAAAATCGACAATCCTCATGGTACTATCAAATTTGACGTATTTTACAAATGTTGTAGCGAAAGATCTGCGTCAAAGAATTGAAAGTCTCAGAGAATCGAGACGATTAAAGTTTGGCAGGCTGCATTGTGCAGTGCAAAGACATTGTAGATCCTTATGCATATTGCTTATGACATGTCGCTTGCGGCGTTTTGTATGTGAGTTTTGTTGAGTTGTGCTTAAATAATAGAGACTGAGAGTCTGTCGACACTCGAGTTCTTGTAATGAAGATCTGCGACACCTGGTGCTGGAGGAGCAGATACAAGTAGCGGCCTGTATTTGAAAGCTGGTTTTTTAAACGAGTCTGTTAGTTTTAGGAGCACTAATACAATAAACTGTTTGTTCCGACTGTGAAGCAAAGCATAAGCGTTGCAAAAGATCTACAGATGTGCACAGTACAATAGCTGTTGGGCTCAAGAGTCAACAAGTAATCACAGTTCTAAGAAAGGAATTGATGATGGTGAGAGAATGAGTTTAAGGAGTATAACCACAAAATGCCATCGTCACATCATCGAACACTGACTAGTTCATAACGTAGTATATGTTAAACTTTTTTGTCTGTGCCTCGACTTGAGTACGTCTTGAATCTTGAATCTTGAATATTTTTATTATTTGTAATTTTGCGAGATCTGGAATCTGGATCTAGGGGTGCTGTGATGTATGCTGTATAAACTATGTAAAATGTATAGACTGTGTCTGATAGATTCTAAAAATTAGCACTGGTCTACATAGTATCAGTGTACATTACGGTAGACCACAGCGCAAAGTTCAAACTCAAAGAGACTGAGAAACACGGCCGGAATAAAAAGACTCAAGAGTATTTGATTCGTGATGTAGAATAGTAGTAGTAGTAGTTGATGCACAGAAAGTTGCCTATATACGATCAAGTGGGGCAAAGTAGGTTGGAAACTTGAAAGTTGAAAGTACATACATATGTACATACAGATGTAATTAGAATAATTGAGGACCAAACTATAACCAGGAAAGAAGTCCTGGAGAATATCCGATATTCCACCAACAGCCGTGATGCTAATCCTGAACTACTACTACTACTAGTATTACTAGAACCCTAGTAGAAAATTGAAATGCAGACTCTATAACTACTAGTACAAGTAATTTTGAACCAATTTCGCTGATCAGAGAACCTTATCGTTAATCTTACTTGAAGGACAATGAACAAAGGAATCTGGTTTTCTATTGTTCTACGCAGCACAGCAGAATAATGATTTCCCTTTCAGTTAGAGTCTAGCACGACAACGTGTTATTTCTCCACATAATACAACACACTTGTCGTATATACAGATTCTACTGTTTGTTAATTGGACTTACCGCAATTGACTCTCTTGTGTTTTCATATTATTATCAGTTATTCCTCCCAGCCCCAGGTAAAGTCTGCCGCTGCTGGCGTTGAATGAGGTTCAATCCACATACAGCAGCAGCAATGGACCGAGAAACTTCCAGCATTACATTGTGCCTGTTTGCTGATGCCTGTGGAGTAATCATGCTGCTATTTGCCTCTATGGTGTTTGTGGGTGCTTGACCATATTGTTTTATGTGTGTAAACCGGCATGGTTCTTCTAAAGCGGCCCTAAGTTGCCTTTTCAGCAACTGTTGATTTATACTACTGGTAGTTACAACTTACTAGTAGTAGTAGCTTTGGTACTGTTCCCTACTTCTGGTGTATCTTGAAAAGAATATCTAATGGAGATTTACGAAGGCAAAACGAATAAAAGATGAAACTTGCAATGGTCGCAGCTGGAGATCTACAGGGCCCTGGTTATATCTGAGTGCAGCTTAAAGTTTCTGGAAAGAGTATTTCTGAGATGTGTGTCTGCCTTTATGTTCCTTGTAATTTGAGACCTTTAAGACCTATTGGTAATAACCTAACATATTGATTATTTGTTGGGTTAGAAATCACAAACTTAAACTTTTTTGCCTTCTGAGAGTGGGAGTTAAAGTTCTGAGAACAATACACTACCACTTTTATCCATTGGATTCGGTTACAAACTTACAGTTACGAATAAATAAATTACAATGCCTCTCCTACTTGCATGATTACTGCAATTATCCTATAGTAGATCATATATAGTAAATAATCAATAGAACTTAGATACTTATTCACACATAACAACAAAAACTAGTGGAAATTTTAGAACAAGCGCTTGTTTCCGTTGCCACGACTAATATCTAATAATCTTGAGATTATCATTTCTATTACGCAACTACATATATGATATCACGATTCCTTTATTAATCTAGTCCCGATAACATCTTTGAATTCGCATATCAATCAGGATTCAGTGGTCCTTTCTTTACAGACACCTTCGGAAAATAAGAATGATCGATCGTATATCTCTTTTATTTAGTTCTCATCTATCATTTTCTGCAGAAAGTTCCTTGAACTGAATTCCAGCATTACGCTTCTTGAAATCAGCCTCCAAAAGTTTTTTAATCTTATCCGTGAACTTTTCTGCAATGTCATAAGCTTTCCTACTACAGTCCATCAACATCAATGCATCCATAGGTAACCCACCAGCTTTCGTAACTTGGCAAACCTCTCTGTTCTTATTTATGGTCACTGTTAATACACCATCGCACAAGAGCTCTTCTTGAAGAGTAGCATCGATCACGGCTATTTCATCATTAGCATCACCTTTAATGTTCTCCCTCATATCTGAAGGGTTAAAAAATGCAAAGGTAACACAGATTGGAACATGCAATATAGACAACTCAACTGGTTCTCTCTCCTCAACAGGATGCACTATAATTTGTTCACCGGAAACTGTAATATCGTTCTTTCTAAAATGTTGCAACCCAGTCATCACAGCAAGACAACTAGCATCTATAAACCCACCATCACAATCCAAAAAATGCACATCTGCTCTAATAGACCAGCACTTTGACCCAGCTATTATACACAAAGACTCCAGATCCAACGAATTTGACCTTCTAACAGCTTTTTCAACAGCTCTAGTAATTAACAATTCATCATCGGACTGTCTTCCATTCTCAAACATCGCAGAAGCCATAGGACTGATTTCCGTAGAAACTGTGAACAACCCTTCAAATGGACGCTCATCATATGGGGTGGTGATTTCAGCAGAGATACGTGCAATGACTCTTGTCTTACCCATCTTGACATCAACATAGCCAAACTCTTCACCTAGCGTAATCTCAACATCTCTGAACTCGTCTAGCTTTCTACCATCCATCCGTATACCTTCCTTTAAGGCTTCCAGCACAAACGTGCTCTCATTGGTGGAAATCTCAATGCCCTTGGCCATGCTGAAAATGTGATTTAACGATACTGCTAAACTGTGCTTTTAGTTAGATTCTGGTGATGTTTACAGAAAATTTTGATGATGAGCAAACATCCAAACACCACTGAAGACTTGGATTTTTGGATGGCAAAATGGTTGAACAGCAGAAACATTATGTAGATTATATTAAACTAAACTCTTATAACTGAGTGTTTAAATAGGAACAGGAATATAAAAACAATGTTGAGATCAGCTCAAGTCATTCGCAGAAATGCTGCCTCTGTGAGAGTCGCTCAAGCTCCAAAGATGCTAGTTGCGCAATACAGTTCAAACAGCAATGCACCAATCAGTTTCTTTCAACAGGACCAATTGCCAGCAAACACTATTGTCAGATTTGTTCCACAACAAACAGCTTGGGTTGTTGAGCGTATGGGGAAGTTCCACAGAATTCTTGAGCCAGGTTTAGCCATCTTGATTCCTTTCATCGATAAAATTCAATATGTCCAATCCTTGAAGGAAGCTGCTATTGAAATCCCATCTCAAAGTGCAATCACTTCTGATAATGTCACTTTGGAAATGGATGGTGTCTTATATATCAAAGTTGAGGATGCATACAAAGCTTCTTATGGTGTTGAAGACGCAGAATATGCCATTTCTCAGTTGGCTCAAACTACAATGAGATCAGAAATTGGTCAATTAACTTTGGACCATGTCTTGCGTGAAAGACAATCTTTGAACCATAACATTACCACTGCATTGAATGAGGCTGCTGCTGATTGGGGTATCAAGTGCTTGCGTTATGAAATCAAGGATATCCATCCTCCAGAGAATGTTTTGGAAGCAATGCATAGACAAGTGTCTGCTGAAAGATCCAAAAGAGCTGAAATCTTAGATTCTGAAGGTCATAGGCAATCAGCCATTAACATTGCTGAAGGTGAAAAGGCCTCCATGATTTTGGCATCTGAAGCTAACAAAACTGAAAGTATAAATCAAGCAGCTGGTGAAGCTGAAGCTATATTACTAAAGGCTAAGGCCACTGCCCAAGGTATCAAGGAAATTGCAAAGGCTATCAATGACACCCCAGGTGGTAAAGATGCTGTTTCCTTGCAAGTTGCTGAGCACTATGTTGAAGCTTTCAGTAAATTGGCTAAGGAGACTAACTCTGTTGTTATTCCAGCAAATTTGAACGATTTGAGTTCTTTAATCTCTGGTGGGTTGGGTATCTACTCCCAAGTAAACAAGACTCTTGCTAACAAAGATAAATCTTCTGAATCTGAAAAGATTGAACAAATCCAATGAATAACGAAAATCACCAAAAATCAAACCTGCTCTAAAAGAAAAAGAAAACAAATTACAAAAAAAATCTTATATATAGTCTATACGCCACATAAATGTAATAGTACAAATTTAATATATTTTTGTCTAGATCTCTATACCTATTTCTTTTTACCCCAAAAGGCATCCAAGGGACCTTTTGAAACCTTTGGTGCAGCTTTTTTTGTAGCAACTTTCTTCTTTGCAGCTCCTCCATTTGCACCATTTGCACCTCTCTTGTTATTATTGTTATTATTATTTGCAGCAGTGGTGGTGGCATTCATGTTTTGTATTTGTTCTTCGGCTAGTTTCTTTGCCTTTCTACCTTGATCAACCTTCTTTAAATATTCTTCCAATATCTCAAAGTTGTATGAAGATAATAATGTCTTCTCGATAGATGGTGATAGATATGAAGACAATAGATGCAATGCATATTTGTCAAGAGCTAGTGTCATAATATCTTCTGGGATAGTTTCGTCAATCTCCACTGGGTATAATGCAGGTTTAATCAAATTCTCTGTTATGGATGTTGGGAAATTCTTTGTGATTTGGGTGATTTTAGTTTTTAGAAACTCTAGTGTCTTGTCTTGTGAGAATCTGTAAAATGGTTCATCACCTTCTTCAATGGCATCACAAATCTGCGTCAATGATTTTTTCAATAATTCCTCTGGAATGTCAGTTATTATTGGCATTTCTTGTTCTATAACATCAACTAGATCTTCTAATGACTGATATCTCGAGAAATCCTTACCATTACCAAATTGTTTAGAGAAATAAGGAATCAAGATATAGACAAAGTTAAACTTTGTTAGGATAATAAAGTTTGAGTTTTCAAGCACTAGTCCTGGTTTCCCTTCAACATCATTCTCTAATAGAAAAGATCTCACTGGCTTACTATCATTCTTCGTCAGAGGTCTCATATGGTTGTTATTATCGTGTGGATTGTCATTGTTGATCTCTTTCAGCTCATATATTTGATCACCATTCACTGCAAAATTATAGAGTTCGTTATTTCTCGGGTGTGGAAGCTTCACAATTGAGACCCCGTCAATGGAGCCACCTGGAACCAGTAACAATTTAGTGTCGTGTAAATGTGCCATTCTTGTTAATCACGCCTTGTTGCTTTATCTCTTTCAGCGTCTTTCCAATGTTTATGTCTATTCTTTTCATTTCGATGTTGACTGACGCGTCTGAAACTTTTTTGGCGTATTGGATATTGCTGACTCAGCGATGAGCTTTTTGTCTTCAGGTCAGTCAACTTATTAGCAAAATCATAAATCTACAATTTATCATAATACGGATAGCAATTTACTCAGGGAATCAGATTAACATTAAAAGAACAGCTATTATTGTCATCAAGAGATGGGTGTTCATGCTCTATGGGGGATTTTAGAGCCCACATCGAGAGCTGTGAGGCTAGAATCGCTGTCTAGGAAACGAATGGCTGTTGATGCTTCGATTTGGATATATCAGTTTTTAAAAGCTGTTAGAGATAAGAGTGGTAACTCTCTCACGAGTTCCCATATTGTGGGTTTCTTCAGAAGAATATGTAAGTTGTTGTACTTTGGGATATTGCCTGTGTTTGTCTTTGATGGTGGTGCGCCAGCCTTAAAAAGAGAAACTATTAGCAAGAGAAAAGAGAGAAGACAAGGAAAACGAGACAATGCTGCAAAGACTGCTCAAAGATTATTGGCTATTGAGTTACAAAAGCGAAGTGAATTAAAAAATGCATCTTCACCTAAAAAGACCAAGGGTCAGTCTGTTGATACCAGTGTTTCTGCTGATGCTGATGCTGTGTCTATTAATAACAGTCTTACAAAGAAAGATGATGGTAATAATGATGATGATATTCAGTATACATATATGGAAGATCTCACCAGTCCTCAAAAACCAGTCACAAAGAAGGTAGAAAATGAAAATGAACCAAAACATGTGTTTAAGGGTACAGATGAGTATGATTTACCACATATTGAAGGTTTTGAGTATAAGAAGAGTGATATGAGATTGGCCACTGAAGAATTTAAAGACATGGATGAACAATTGGATGAATTGGAAGGCATTGACTTAAACACAATTGATCCGAATTCTAATGAATTTGAAGCGTTGCCTTTGACCACACAATATATGGTTTTGTCACAACTACGTTTACGTTCAAGATTAAGAATGGGCTATACAAAGGATCAGTTGGAGAATATCTTTACCAATAGTCTTGATTTTTCTAAATTCCAAATCCAAATGGTTCAAAAGCGGAACTATTTCACTCAAAAACTGATGAACGTTAGTGGTATGGATAATGATGACGGTGTTGGAAATGATAATGGTGGTCGAAGAATTGCTGGTGAGCGAGGACGTGAGTACAAGATTCAAAAGACTGAAGGCGGCTGGAGTCTAAGTCTCGATAATAACGAGGGTTCCAGTCTTGCCAATCCCGTTCATGTTGACAGAGATGACGAAAGGGTAAGACGCATGAAATCGTCTAATGCATCTGCACCTAATACCAGCACTGTTTCTGCTTCTGGTAAAGAGATTGACGGGAAGCGCCAAAATGACGAGGATGAAGATGAAGATGCAGCTGAGTGGGAAGATGTTGACCTTGATGATTCTCGTGAGAAAAAGAAACAGAGAGTCAATTATTCAATCAGTGCGTTGCCGTTGCCTCCAGCTCAAGATATTGGTGGTGCTAGTACTTCTACTATTGGTGCTGGGTATGGTGGTGGTTATGAAACTAGAGATGGTTCTTCTTCCATTAGATCGTTCATGGCATATACAAGCCCACAAAAGAAGAAAAGAAAGAGAACTCCGTTGTCTCTTGATGGAGCTAGTGAAGGTGAGGATGAGGATAGTAAGGCATTTGCACTGAAGCAAGTTGAAGAGTTGCAATTGATGGAGGCTATTGAGAACTCAAAGAGAGAGTATAAGCAAGATATGGACAAGATCGTCGAAATTGAGAAGCAGAAGTCAATTGAAACACATTTACAAGAAAAATTTGCTGTGCCTGTATCTGGTACCAACAACAAACCTGGATTGACCAAAAAACAAGCGAAAGAATCGGAAGACGACAATGAAGACTTTGATGAAGCCTTCTTTGAAGATGTCCCATTTGTTATTGATGTACCTGAAGCTACAACTGATCCAACAATCCCATACTCCACTGCTTCTAGAAGCCCTAAAGACAGTCTTTCAGCAGATAACGAAGATGCAGCAACAGGTACAAACGTAAAAACTTCCAAGAAGAACAGATTTGTACTGACAAATATGGATTCAATGCTTGGTTTTAGAACATGTGCCAATAAAACTGGTTCTGCAAAACTCCCACCAAATTTAGATTCTGGAGAAGAAAGTTCAAGTAAAGCTTCTGGTGGCGTACCGCAAGAGAATCGTGGTGCAGATAGTGGTAAGGATAAGCAAGAGGTTCCAAGTTGGTTCAATGAAAAATTTTCCAATCCGCACTACGAAAGTAATAGAGCTTCTAATAAGAAGAGGGATACTGAACATATTGATGAGGACTTGGGTTTATTGTCTTGGGGTGAAGCTAAAGAATTGTTGAGAAAGAGATCTGAGGTCCATCAAATTGATGATGAAGAAGTTGTCGAAATTAAAGAACCAATTCTTCCCAAAATTTCAGGAATTGTGAAAAATCCTACTACGCCTGTTAAAGAATCAAATAAAGATAGAGATGAGCAACTGCTGTTGACTAAAGATGAACCGGCGCCTACTGTTGTTGATTATGATTTTTCTGAAGATGAGGAAGAAGCATTAACTGAACAACTACAGAAAGAAGAAGAAGAACATGAAAATTTCCAAAGGGATTTGAACCCACATATCATAAACAATGCATTCATTGAGGACGAAACCGTCTTGAGAGAACAGAAGCGCAAAGAAATGAGAGACGCTGATGAAGTCACAGTTATGATGATTAAAGAGGTTCAAGAGCTGCTTGCAAGATTTGGTATTCCATACATCACAGCACCTATGGAAGCTGAAGCCCAGTGTGCGGAATTGCTACAGTTGGGGCTTGTTGACGGTATCATTACTGATGATAGTGATGTATTTTTGTTTGGTGGTAGTCGAGTTTACAAGAACATGTTCCATGAAAAGCATTATGTTGAGTTTTATAGTAGTCAGGATATTGAGAGAGAACTTGGATTAGATAGAAAAAAGTTGATTGAGCTTGCACAGCTTTTGGGCAGTGATTATACTGAAGGTTTGAAAGGTATAGGACCAGTTAATGCAATGGAAGTTTTGGCACATTTTGGTGATTTGGAAAAGTTTAGGGATTGGTTTATAGAAGGACAATTTGATGTTGCAATCCAGAGTGAAGAAGATGGGTTTTTGAAAGCATTAAGAAAGAAGCTTGTTAAAAACAATGTTTTGCTGGATAAGAGTTTTCCTGACAAGAGGATTGAGCAAGCATATTTACAAGCTGATGTTGACAAGGACAAGACAGAGTTTGTTTGGGGTGTTCCTGACCTTGATAGATTACGGACGTTCTTGATGAGTAGTGTTGGGTGGTCGCAAGAGAGAGTTGACCAGGTGTTGGTGCCATTAATTCAGGATATTAATAAGAAGAAGGCACAAGGCACACAGACTACATTAAGCGAGTTTTACCCAGTGGATGCCTTCAATCAAAAACGGAAGAGGGTGTTGAAGATTGGTAAACGATTGGACCAAGCCAGCACACGCATGAGTGTTAAGACTAAAAAGCACAGAAAGTAATTGGTCATCTTGGAAGTATGAATAGATTGTGTCATTGGAATGGGGTTTAATAGAATTTTATATGTAATTCACAGTAATACGGTAGTAGTAATAGTAGCTGGGCCACGGCTCAAGCCTCACGGGTGTTTAAAATTTTAGGCCCACCGGGATGTGACACATCCAAACACCATCAAATGTATTTTCGCTTAGGTAATCGTCAAACTATTTTAGGTGTGTCATCATGAATGACTAACAGAAGCAGGACATCAACCGACTGGTGAGTGGTGAGTGGTCACTCTGATCTCTTAGTGAGACGATACATCACCTGTCCTTCTGTTTGTATCACCCAATCGTTGCATTCCCCTTTTCACCACTGCCTGGTGTGACTGTAGAGCTCTCTTGATCCTTCCACTGCCCACTGCCCAGTAGGCCCAGTGCCCCCAGCCAGGCACAGCCAGGCAAAGCGAACACT
>JAJLVX010000556.1:0-14690 GCA_030564525.1 Liangdongia berthetii | reverse complement strand
GTACCTTGCAATCTGACAACGATTGGCACCTTGACACCCAAGTTCTTTGTTGCTGCAATCAAACCTTCAGCAACATAGTCGCATCTAACGATCCCACCAAAGATGTTGACAAAGATACCGGAAACCTTTGGCTCACTCAAGATCAACTTGAAGGCGGTTTCGATAGTTTCTGGGGTGGCACCACCACCGCAATCCAAAAAGTTTGCTGGGGAGCCGCCGTACAACTTGATGACATCCATGGTGGCCATGGCTAAACCAGCACCATTGACCAAGCACCCAATGTTCCCATCCAACTTGATAAAGTTCAAGTTTGACTTTGCAGCAAGCACCTCATCTGGGTCCTCCTGGGTCAAGTCTCTCCAAGAAAAGACATCCTTTTGGCGGTAGGCGGCATTGTCGTCAAAGTTGAATTTGGCATCCATGCACAAAACCTTGTGGTCTGTGGTTTCAGACAATGGGTTGATTTCAACTTGGGTGGCATCTCTTTCATCGAAAATCTTGTATAGTTTCTTGACTGTTTCGGCAGCTTCAGGGATGGCATCCTTGGTGTAGCCCAAGACGCCAGCGATCTCAGTAGCTTGGGCATCAGTCAGGCCAGTCTCCAAGTCGATTGGGAACTTGTGGATGGCGGAAGGATCCTTTTTGGCGACACCTTCGATATCCATACCACCTTGTGCGGAAGCGACAATGACAGGCTTTTGGGAGGCTCTATCCAGCAAGATGGCCAAGTACGCCTCGGTCAACGCGTCCGCCTTCTTGACAACGTAGACGGCAGTGACTTCCTTACCAGCAGCACCTGTTTGCTTTGTGATAATCTTGTGGTGCAAGAACTCCTTTGCAATGTCGCGCGCCTCCTCTGGGGAGCCAATGAGCTTGACACCGCCCTGGTAGCCCGTGTCAAAGTGACCCTTCCCACGGCCACCAGTCAGCGCCTGGGCCTTGATGACGAGCTCGTTGGTGTTGAGGCTCTTTGCAACCTCGTAGGCGCCCTCAGGGGTTGTAGCAGCACCACCGTCTGGGGTGCCGACGCCATAGGTTCTCAATAGCTCAGCGGAGCGGTACTCGTGGATGGAGAGGTATCTCTTGTTGATTGCCTTTGCAGCTTGGAGGGCTGTTCTGTTTGATAGTCTGAACATGGTGTATTGTGTGTGGTGTATATAGTAATAGTAGTAGTAGTAGTATGATATAAGGAGACTCCAGTGCTTATATAGCCACGGGATGCGATGCGGTATTGACAGGTTTTTGCGTGGAAGCGGAGGGTTCAAAGGGAGGTTCTGCCTGGATAGCCTGGATAGGCAGGGGGTCTAGGCGGAGGATGGCAGGGGGTGGTTGGTGGGTGTCTGGGTGGGAGGAGTGGTGTTGACTTGAGGAGTCCTACGGCTGTCTTAATGGGATTACTATCACTATTATTAGTATAACAATAACAATAACTTATATAACTATTAGTAGTATAACTATAACTATTACTATAACAATAAGTTATAACTATTATAACTATAAGTCTATATCTATAACTATACTATATTGATCTATCACTAGATACCGCTATCTATCTTGGAACAGTTAGTCCCCTTCCTCTTTATCCTCTAAATCCCTCTGGACTTGACCTGTAGTACTATCCACTGTCCACTATGTACTACATATGTAGTTACTAGTATGCCTCCCTTTAGCCTACTGGTCTGTACTTCATGGATCTCATCCTTCTACCATCCTCTCGGCTACCGACTCTTTATGGTTCGATGGACACCTTCCATCAAATGACGATTTGAACCATCCTTTTGACAATGGATGAATAGAGTAATTCACTAATCACTTATACACTCTATAGTATATACAATTATACAATTGACTAAACACTACTCATCATATCACACTGCTGAACACTCCAGGTCTAGTCCCTTATCTACCCCTTTTCCCTCTACTTCCACTATAACCACGACACAGAATACTAAGGTAGTAAGCACACATGTACAGTTAGAACAATCAACCATTGGCTTTAAGGAAGTTTTGATATTGTGTGTGTGTGTGACTAGTCATACCATACAATCACATAGATGATACTAGTACTATACTCAATTGAATACTGACTACATCCTTTCAATCTTACCTGGGCATCAACTCAGTCATACACATCACTACTCAACCACTCTGATATTACTGATCAATGGAACATCCATCTCATAGCCACTGTCTTCAAATAATAAACTCTCGGTTAAATCAACGGATACCTTTCCGGTGACTAAGATGTTATGTAATGGATATTGATTATTAAGAGATTAGATAATTGGTTTGTATGAGGTAATCATCCTCAAAAAAATTTGTATCATCAAGAGTAGCAGCATTATAATTTAGTGTATAGTACTAGATATTATTTGATTGATATATCTCATCATCGATACCAACACAATGTCCCACGTTAGAGAAATAAAAACAAAAAAAGATGTACAGGCTAAACTACAACTAGCTATGGCCTCCACCACTTCTCATGTTGCTAAATGGTTATCTACACCAACTTCATCTGCTAATACATCAACTGCATCGTCTGTATCCTCCATATCCAAAAATGATTTCTTCAATCTTCCTATCATACAAACAGGTGCTGGCCTATCACTATCCCACGGTGATTCCCAAGAATCATCAACAACTATAGGAGACTATATCCAATCAGGTAAATCCGTGCCTAAAAAGACCTCATCATCTTCTTCAGCTGCATTATTACAAAGAAATAAAGTTGTGAAACCTGATTCAAAAGCTTTACACTCGTTAAGGAATAAATTGAAAAACTCAAATAGACAACAACAAGTACAAAGGAAACAACAGCACAATTATACACAGAGATTTAATAAGAATAATAAGAATAACGACTCTGATTCTGATGATGAACCAGTGGTCAAATCTGCAAAGAAATCTTTTGTACAACTTATTGATTCTAAAATAAAAAGATAACTATATAATTACATCTAATAACAATATATATACAACTTTTTTATTGTACACGTTAGTCGATCCTCCCAAAGTTTTAAATAAAATAAAATGATAGTAATAGAAATAATAATAACAAAATAGAAATAAGAACGGATAACCAAATATTAATAAATTAGTCCTGAATAGCGGAAATATACCTTTTTTTTTTCTTTTCTCTTGGTTCAATCAGTAGAACTGCGAGCCTTCTTTAAAACCTTACCATCCTCATCAACAAGCGACCCTCCCCCCTCTGTAACTGCAACTGTTATTGCTCCAACATGTCTCTTATCACTAGGTGAACTCAACAACGAGCTCACCGAAAGCTTTGGATGTGAAACTGTTCGACCATGGTCCTCATCACTCTTCTCCCTATGCAAATAATGCGCATGTATATGTGGTTGTGGTTGATGGCCAGATGATGAAGAAGAAGAAATCACTTCATCAAAATTCACCGCTGAACCTAAAGAGTTTCTTGAAGATAATGAAGATATGGATGACTGTGTGGAATACATCGTAGCAGAATATGTCGAATTAGAACTCAAACTGTTGTTCAAATGATGGAATGCTGGGTTGGAATGAACTTCAACTAATGATGGTCTCAACTGTGATGCAAAATGTGAAATGTTGGGAATCGACCCTCCAACTGCACTATTATTAGTATTAGTATTATTATTATTCATATCCTCTGGGACTGATCTAGGAGGGTATGGTGCACTGTTCGTGCGTCTATTGTTAAGAGCCAACTGCTGCTGCTGGTACTGGTACTGCTGCTGCTGATACTGAAACTGCATCTGCAACTGTTGCTGCTGTTCATATTCATACTCACTCATATTGACAGACCCAGAACGTTGTTTAAGCAGATTGTACGCACTCGTGGCTCTCACTGAACGTGGTGAAGCATCAACTAGCATCTCTGGTGGGGTGGGCGATGGATGCAAGGGGTCCAGAAACACAGATGGGTGTCGTTGTCCTGAGCTCTCCCAGAAATGAATGGACTGTCTCGATGCAGATTTGGTTGAAGAAGATGACATTGGCACTGGTACTGGCCCAGGCACTGAAGTAGGCGCTGGCGCAGATGGTGGGAAACGACTAGACACAGGGGTGATTGTGCCATTGCTCGATGTTGATGTCGAAAAGGATCCCCAGCCCGCATGAGGACCTGCTGTTTCTCTCTGTGCGCTCGTTGGTGAAGAAGAAGTCATGATGATGCCCTGTTGAGACAAATGCACAGGTTGTGTCTGGATATGCAACTGTGGTCCACCAGCTCCACCACTATATAATTCAGCCCTGTTATTGAAACTCTGCTGGATCTTGGATAAGGAATTGCTATACTCGCCACCAGCAGTCTTGATCATTGGTGCAAGTTTAGGCAATGTATCTGAAAACTTGATCACATCAGAATTTGTCGTTTGCAGCTCATTGTTCAAGTATTCAGCCTTCATCTTCATCACTCTTTGCTGGCTCGCAAGGTCTGAGGTCATCTTGTGATGCTGCACAACTGGAAGTGGTTGGTGTACTTGATAAATAGTAACAGGCTGTTGAGCTTGTTGAGCCTGTTGCTGTTGGCTATGCACAAACTCAACTGGAGAGGAAATAGATCTATGTTGTAATTGTAGCTGCTGCTGCTGCTGCTGATGTTGTTGTTGTTGTTGTTGTTCTAACTGCTGTTGTTGTAGCTGTTGCTGTTCTA
Source organism: Liangdongia berthetii (assembly GCA_030564525.1). Classification (NCBI taxonomy): domain Eukaryota; kingdom Fungi; phylum Ascomycota; class Saccharomycetes; order Phaffomycetales; family Wickerhamomycetaceae; genus Liangdongia; species Liangdongia berthetii. The sequence continues at coordinate 10,036 of JAJLVX010000556.1, read as the reverse complement.
ACTGTTGCTGTTCTAACTGTTGCTGTTCTAATTGTAACTGTTGTTGCAGCTGCACTTGTGAAGATGCCATAGGATATGGAGAACTCAAGTGACGTTGAATCGTACCTTGACCAGACAATGTAGATTGTGGAGATGGATACTGTTGTTGCTGTTGCTGATAATAAACAGTTGATGGACCTGGAACAATCTCAGCACCAGTTGCTGTCAAATAACGCACATATCCACGCTCATCAGTATACTGGAACGTAGCACCAACAGGTATCATTGCAGCTTGTGATGCTGAAGAAGCTGCTGTTGTTACTGCTGCTGCTGCTGCTGCTGTTGTTGTTGTTGTTGAATTCACAGGAGCACTGGAGTTAACACCTAAAGAACCTAAAGAAACAGAAGATGAATGCATTTGAGGATGGTAATAAAGCGCACTTGTATCCAGCGTAGTAGTAAGCTTGTTGTCATCATCTGCAATCTTGTTGGAGGATCTTCTCTTGATGTAAACCAAGCTTGATTCATCCCCCTTCTTGAAGTGGCCTGTTGAATGCTTAAACTCCCATATCAAATCATCACTATGGTTGTTTGAAGTGTTTTTGGCACTGGCATTAGAATTTGAATTAGAATTAGAATTAGATGTGTTGTCGTTGTCATTATTGTCATTATGCTTGTCATTAGTTGTATTTGTGTTGCTGTTGGAGCGTGAATTGGAAGAAGAACTGGTATCGTTGTCAAACACTTTATGGAATCCATACATGTGTAGCTGACGCACAAAACTTGAAACATTACCGTGCTTGAAGTAGTTTGTCAACGCATTAGCAAACTCTGTGCCTGGATGGAGCGCAAAGACACCTTCTTCTTCTTTTCTGGACCACCATATCAGATGTGACAACTTTGGATCTGAAAGCATAGCGTACAGCTTGTGGACAAACGCTGTCTTTTTGGGAGCTGGAGGAGTACCACTCTTGTCTGTAGGCATGGTGTTACTGTACTTTGGTTCTTTCCGTCTTCCTTACTCTTTGATTTGTTTTTGTTTTTTAATATTCTTTCCCTTCCATTCAAATATCTTGTATCTATACCCTGTAACCAAAAAAAAAAAAAAATATTAAATAACAGCAGTGATAACGATGATGAGATGAGACAAAACCAGATGGCCTGGAGTATAATTATAGCAGCGATAAAAGTAACCTTGATGTTCTGTGAAGTGTTGGAAAGTTGTTTCTTGTATCCACTTTTCTCTTTCCTTTTTGTTCTTTTTAGTTCTTCTTTTAGTGAGGCAGTGGGAGTAATTATTTCAAATGATTAAAACAATAAAGTCTGTTTGCTTGAGAGAAAAAAAGAAGAGCAGACGCAGCAAAAGAAACGTGAGTGATGAGCCTAGTGATTTGTTCTTCGTTGTTGTTGCTGAATCCTGACGATTATGATGTGTATGAATCAACGCTTATGCGGTCAGATCTGTGATTCCTATGCTGTGAAGTATAGTTTGCAGTTAAACTTATGATTCCTTAAGCACCGAAACGTATGTTGATACTCGCTAACAAACAAAAGATGTGTGATGAGTATGTAGTTCAGTAGCACCAAATGCTTGCTTGTGCTCTATTTCAGGATGGATATGTGTTGGTTGGGTGGATAATACTGTGATGTAGTAAGGATCTTGGTATTGATGATGGAAGATCTTTATCAGTTGGAACCTTGGAACTTGGGGTTGTGGTTCCGTTAAACGTTTGTGTGTGATTAAAACTGTAGTAATCTAAAAATCACAGAAAGACAAAGAAACAAGCCAAGAAGAAAAGGACACACCAGCAAATAATCGTTGTTATTCCGCTTGTATTTCGATCTCTGATATTGTTGTTGTCTGTTCCGTGTAATTCTAACTTCTTTATATTGGAGAAGACTCTCTCTCTATTTTAAGCAATAACAGTAGTGAGAGAAACCACAAGAATCAAAAAAGAAAAAAAAAAACACCAAAAACGTAATATACACGACACCGACGTGGTTAGAATTAAAAATAAAACAGGACTGTAAAACACAAAAGGATCGAATGCTGTCCAACTAGGCAGTTTATGAAGTGTTGTCGAAACTTAAGCTTGGATTTTCCCAGCGCAACAAGAATGCGGAAGTATTCACACTTATGATGAATGATGAAAATAATTACACCGTTTTCCCTTTCAGAAAAAAAAACAAAAAAAAAACCTTCATCAAATTTTCATGCATAAAGAGGACTAATAAGTTGCATTGATTTGCAGCTGCATGAAGCTCTTTAATCGCTTGTGCGTCATATACAGCTACATATAGTTTGTACATAAGTTGGTATGTGCAAATCTGTATCTTAACTGCGGTATACTGTATCATCAAGTATCTTCAATATGCAAAACTAACATAGTATGTACACTACATGCGAGGCAGAACGTTCTCCTATTCCTGGTAAAGTGATATACTTGCAGATATCAGCTGCAAATCTACTGCAAGCTCATGTAGAAATCTCAACGTTTTTATGTTAAGAGCCACATGTCTTTCCCTTTCCAGAAGTTTTTGGTGGATTGGAATTTGGGGGTGGATCAAATGGTTGACTCGTTTCCATGTACATATGTTCCACTTTGTTTTCTCGTTGATCAGATGTCTGATCATTGATGGTATAGGATGACTATTGAGTCTTGACTGCTCAGTGCTTTACTAATGACGTTGAGTGTCATTGAACAACTTATTCTTTACGCATAATAGTCACTGGTTATATGTGGTGTGTTTATTTCTGTTTTCACTCTTGTTGTTGCTAGTATTTATAACTTTTGTTTCCTCTCTAATCAGGATTGAGGAATCAGAAACATTGAATCAAGATACTGATTCATGAAGTTTGAACGTTATCTCTTTTAATAAAACTATCTTATAAGTTCTTACAATTTACAAGATCCAACAAAAGTATTCTTCTGCGCTAATAACACCAGGCCGTTCTCTCCCCTTGCAAAAGTGAATAATACTCAAGCGAGTTTTTTTCAGATGTTAGATCTATAATGCGTATATATGTGTGTTGCTGGGAAACATTCTTTTGTTGGGTAGTTAATTGCTAGTAGTAGGCTGTAACTGTTTGGTCAATTGAACTCATTCAGGAATCAGAACAATCAAGTTTAATTCTTCTGTTCATTTCGATTGAGCCTCTCAAGCATAGCTAGTTGTGAGCGCTAATTTGTGCTGTTTACTCGTATCGATAGTAATAACAAGAGTTTGTATAAAGTTCTGAACAATAGAACAATGGTGCAATTGTCCATAACCCATAAGGGATATCGCTTCCAGGTTCTGTTCATTGATGATGGATGGTTCAGCGAAAACATAATTTCTGCTGTGCTATGTAGTGCACTGTCAATCAGAATGCTTTGTGTACTTTTCCTACTCTTTAGACACTTACAGTTGCCCAGCTGCAAACAAATCCAGGTTTCAACTTGCAGATGAAGATCCAGCAGAACAAACAACCGACAAAGTACAGTTGATGCTTCCCTGTTGTTTATTTTTTGTGCTGTAAAGCACGCATAGTACTGTTGTCTACATAAAAAAGCTAGATTCATCATCCAATTAGTACAGGAAATGCCAAAATTGCGTTGTAGTTGAAGGATTTTGATGCACTCTAGTTACTGTTTACAAGTTAAACTTACTACTACTAGTACTATGATTATAGTGGCAACTTACAGTAGGCAGTAGTATATGTATATATCTTGCTGTCAATGGGTACTGGTGATCGCAGGAAACAAGCACCGAGCTACATTCTCGAAAAAATAGTGTGATGAATCATGAAAGAGACAATTATTCTGGCAAACCCTGTGTTTGTATGATAGAAAAACCCTGAGTACTTCAACTATGAAATGTATTTTAACAGAATAAAACGTTAAACATCACTTGGAAATTGGTGATAATCAAGATTCGATTGTTTCCTCTTGTTCTGAACCTAGTTCTTGTGAGAATGTTCTAATCTTAATTTCATATACTCATAGTTTGTGAGTAAAATGAAGTGATAATTTGTAAATAGGGTAGACGTATGTACTATAGTCTGCTTTCCAAAAGGTTATGAAAACTCATACAGACTTTATGTTCTGTAGATCGAATGTTTAGTGAAGAGATTGGCAATGGCTCTCTATTTAAGTGGCTGGGCCAACCATGCTTGATATACAATGTTATACATGTAACATGAGTCGGTCCCCACCGCCCAGTGCTCACAGCAGTTGCACTGTTGCAGTAGTGAATAGTAGTTGAGTCTTGAGTCTTGACCACGTAGTTACTAGTTAGGCAGCAGGTATCATCGACATAACATCTCGAATCTCGATTGTGTAACTAGTAAAACGTAGCATATTCCTCCAGAATGCAAATGCCACATTCCACCTGTGAATTTTGAATCTTTTACTTTAGAAATTAGTAGCATACTGAGCCAACAAATTGTATCTCTGTGTCTGGACTCTAGACTCTGCTGTTTCGTTGTTTCTTTGTCTTGTAAGTTGTTTCTAATAACAGTCATTCGCTGCTGTTTAAGCTTTATAGTCTTATGTGCTTACAATTTACTACTACAGTTATTACTATGTATATTGTACATATGTATGTACTACAAATTATCTTATCAGCCCATAACAGTCACAAATCCTCCTGGCTTAACATTTGGGTGTCCACTGTCCACTGTCCAAACTTCTTGACAGGATCCACTAGATTGGACCCGGAAAATCTATCTGTTCCAACTTCCCCAAGGAAAGCCTCCTTCCTAATTAATTAAGATGTATAAGATATAACGTGCTAGTAACTACTTACTGTCTTGTTATTTTGGAGTGTTATTCACCTGAAAATTGAAATTTATTTAAACCCGCTGAAACGGTGTCTAAATAAACTGATGCCCACTGCCCACTGCCCAGTTTTGTAGAACATTCATATCATCATCAACTCATGCTGATGGATGTAGTGAAGCAAAAATTAAAAAAGATGCACCACAACGTTGGATGCCCAATGTATGGAACAGAAGCAGTAGACTGTAGTACAGTACATTCACGGGTGAATCTCGACAGATTCACCGTTTTAACGTTTCATAGAACATACAATTTTCAGCCAAGCACACTTGGTTCAATGCATCACCGTGCCTCAGTGCACTTTCTATTAGGATCTCCATATTTCAAAACGGTCAAGCAACATAAATGATAAACCTTCTTTGTCCAAACTTCCAACGGTCAACCCCAAAGGAGCAGTACTAAATTACCATACTTTATAGATTATAGTACTACATGCTAGTAGCTACTGTTACATAGCACTAACTTCTAGAATCTAAAGTACTCAGTAAAGTGGTAACTTGTAAGGACTTTCCCTCGTATTTCTCCCACATTCTTCTTAAGATGAAAAGACATGAATGTTTGTTCTACAATTAAGATCGCTGCCCTTGTTTTCTGAAGTGTATTCTTTACCAAGCAGAAACGCGAGTAAACTCTATTATTTGCTGGATGAATCATGAGACACCAGCTGGAAAGGTCTTCTGCAGACATTCTGCCCAGGACCTCTATTAGATGGTGACTACTGAGAACTTAGAAAAAGAGTTGAAACCTAAAAAAATACAATAACAATAACAGTTAAACTAAAAGCTAGTTCCACCCAGTAGTAGTACACAGTGCATATTCACAATTTCAGTGTTTAAACTTCACAGTTCAAACTTCACAGACCCTTTTTCAGCTTTTTTATTGAAATTTTGATGGAACCATGCACTTATTACATTGGCGTACAGAATTCATATGTACAAATTTCTATTGAGATCTGGAATTCCTCAACGGCCAGACTCCAGATCTACACCTGAACAGTTCTAACTTGTCAGTGGACAGTGGACACTGGATTTTGAATCCTGGAACCAATGACGGTATCTTTTATAAGTACATCTCGGACTCATGGACCAATATCAGTTAATAGTAGTACTCCATGATTTTCATTTGGTGGTTTGTGGTGAGAATCTAAGGCATTAAAATTTATGGCTAGCAAAATCAGTTTGAAGTTGAACCGACTGCGCAATTGGCAGGCCGCATCAAAAACCAGCATCCCAATCTGTACTAATGAGCGTCCACCAACCACCTCTTGTTTGAAATGCCGACGTACCTGACTCAGCAGTAACCATAGTACTAGGTTCCCAGTAGACTGTAGTTGTACTGTTGAACTTGTAAGATATACTAGTACATATTTACTAGTACTACTATTGCTTGAAACCCTGCCTCTCATTTAGGGAATGAATCGAGTAATAAGTATAGATTTGGTCACTTTACACCAATACGTACCATCAAAAATATGCAGTATTTTCTTACTAGCAAGGCATTTACCATAGTTTTATTATAGTATGAAACTGTAATATTGATGATCAGTGTTTTCACTATTGCGTGGTATATTTAAAAGGTTTTTTTCCGTTGGGCAGATTGATTAGTTGTTGGTTGGGTTTAATCGTTAGAGTATAGAGTCCAGATGAGAAGAAGTAATCCACCTAATTCCTAGCAGCTAGCTGCGTTGCCGATGTTTAAGGTGAAACGCCTGGTGTGCTTTCGAGCACAGAGAACACTGAACAGTGGGCTGTACACTGGTCAAAGATTATTTGAAAGTTGAAACTTGAACTTACTGTTGAAACTTGAACTGAGCTAGATGGTGATGTGAAACTGGGTAGAGTAGCATCACACTCCGATCGAGATATCCGTTGACAGTGAAAATATCTTGCATTGTGATTTGGTCAAAAGGCAGAGTGTGGAATCGGATCATCACAATAGTAACAAGTTACAACTTACCAGCTTCTCACAATGCTCATTACTCGCCCTGGGGCTTTGTCACCTGTAATAATGTCACCATTGCCTAGAAAGTTGTGAGATCTGAGACCTTTGCCCATGATCTATATACTGCACAGTAATAAGTATGTAGTTAGGGGAAAAAAAGAGTAGTATTACATATAAAGTTTTGGGCAGAGAGCTCAGAGGTGTTACTCAGGTACAAGATTATAGATAGCAACAGGAAAAGTTGTTCTTCTTGATTCTTGAACTCTGCTTGGACCATTGCTTCTACTACATTTTTACAATTATGCAGTGGTCAAGCTTGCTCAAAAAGATTGTCGGTGTAAGGAACCTGAAATACCCAACGAATTAAAACCAAAAAGAGAACGAAAAGAAAATTTACAACAGAACATAGACGTATGTAGCCCTAAATAGGTGTTTAGTAATGTTTATTAATAATTTGTATATGTTGTCTGATATCTAGATTCTATAATTGGGTGGACTTTAGATTTTGAATTTTACACAGAGGCAACGAATTGATCAATATGTTGATCATTCTGTAATATTCTGTGGTGTCCAGTGTCCAATACTAACTCAATCATTAATTAATTTATTCGCTTCTGTAATTGTAGTTTAAACTTTACTGTGCTTTGGTTGGTCCCCTTTGTATATATGTATGTACATATGTACCGGGTTATAAGTACGTCGCTTTGAATGATGTTCAGGAGTAGTCACTGTTTTCTTGCATTATGCATTCATTTTTTATATGTATGTACGGTAGAATAAAGTGCTTATGAGTGAAAGCGGATTATAAATTTTAAAAGCTGTAGGTAATGAGCAATGAGCATCCATCAAATACTGCACAATAACTAGGCTGTAGTACTTTGATTATTATCTTCTTTCTAATTAAATGAGGTTTATCTTTGGCCTGATCTTTCCCGTGCGTTGAAGGTTAAGTTTAAATTTTATTATTGTGCAAACTACTTGTAGTCGGATTTTAGGTTTCTGTTGTGATTTACAGTATAAAGAATTGAGAATCACGATGTGCAATTTGTAACTATGCACTGGGCAGTGGGATCTGGGAGAGAATTGTTTCTTTGTAATTGATTTTACCAAATTATACTAGCTGTAATTATAACTAGTGGACAATGAATTTGTGGGGGTATAGCATATTCAAGTACAGCCTCGTTTTTACGTTACTAGTGTCCTCTGGAGTCTGGACAGACTCCAGTTGATAGAGTGACTTTTGCTGTTTCCTACATCCTGTGAAGACTGTTCAGTGGTTATTGCTCAGCGGTGTCTCTTCCTGGTTACGTCGTTTGAAATGTATTCTAGAAAGACCTTGTCTCAGAAGAATCTTCCCTGGATTGCCTACATGGTACAGACGCAGTAGATGATGTGGCATGCTGTGCATCTGCATTGTCAACCAGCGTTATGCATTTTATTGCATATGTACCCTGCTCCGTAAAAGACATCACCCAGGTCCCAGATATCTAGTCATGAGTTGTACTTGTAACTTGTAAGTTTAACTAAGGTAAAGCTGGACTCTGGAGCTCAACTGCAATATAGATATTAGAAACTCACAGTAATCATACTCCACGCTTCAAACTTGGTTAGATAATGGTAACAATTTGATCGATAGCCCAGAATCTAATCGTTTTTGTGATTTTATGCTGATCATAATTGATTGTATCATATAACAAAAACAGTTGTACTATGCAAGTACAGACTACATATTATCATAAAACGTATTGAACACTGTTCATCTTCAATGTGAATGTTATTGTTGGAACCCTTTTCATCGGAAATGACTATGTGACTTGATTTTAGAATTCCAGTTTAGAATCAGATAGTAATAACTATAAGTATAACATCATGGCAAAACAATATTTCATTCTCAATCATACAATAATTATACTCGCAACTTTATGTCTCACAATTTCTTCAGTTGTTTGTCTTGAACGTTTTTACCAAATCAATGGAGTCTGGAGTGTGATGAAAAGTTGTAAATGCAACACTCAAGGTACAAGGAGGTTATAAAAACATTTATGTGACTCTTTGAATGGACTTAGTAAATGGTTATGTTCTTTTACTCCACAACATATACATCTAAGGAAAATAAATATTTGTATTGATGATGTTCAAAATGGTATAAAAACAGCCCAAAATGCCTGTTGAGCAAACTATTTTTGGTATCAAGACTCAAGAGTTTAAAGATAAACCGAAGCAATAATAAATAATGGAGGTGGATGTTGTTATATGGCAATGTCATTTGTCGACCAAACAAAACCATCCACACAAACACATAATAAAGGGTTGCATCTTCTTGTTCTTCTTTCTTCTTACTGTCTCTCTTACTCTGAGGTTTTTTCCTTTTTATAACTGATTCTTTCTCCAATATGGTCATAGCACCGTGTTGACTTTGTAGTTCTTCATCAGTCATCTGGCTGTTGTATAAACCTCACTGCTAAAATGAATTTACCTCATTTCTCTAAATCAAATTTTCTAGCGTTCGTATCGATTTCTACAGTTGTTGATATGATAAATAATTTATTAATTACCACTTTATGATAAAAGCTTACCCATGAGCTGAATAATTAAGAAACCTTTGAAGTTGTTCTAATATAAAAGTTCTCTATCATACCACCAAAAAACAAAGCAAACAATGGTGAACTCTGCATTTTTTGATACCCACAATTACTATCACATATAAAAACATAAGGTATCACAGAGATACAGTCTTGACTCATTATTTAGATATTGAAAATAAAGTATGGATGGTATCACGCTTCACACATTTGAGCTAATGAAAGAATTAAAAATTTCAGAGTAGTCTTTGTTGGAGTCATAATCCTGTAGAAATTCTTGACATTCTGCTTCAGTTGGGGTATCATAGCTACTTGTGCGATTGTTCAAAGTCAAAAATGTCTTAACTTGACCATCCTGAAGAGTATTGATATATGCTTGAGCTTCTTTCATGAATGGGTCTATTTCAATTCTGATATTCTGCAACAAATAGAACATTTGGTTGGTAGTTGTGATGCCAGCGCAATGAACTTGGCCAATTTCAGCGTTAAACCTTTCAATTGGTGAAGCATTTTGAATATCTGCTGAAAAAGCCAAAGTGGTGAGCATTGAGAGGGCAATCAGAAAGCTGTAGTGAAACATTTGAGAATTCTAGATGATTTGAAATAATAGATTAGTTACTGCATTTAGCCAGGGCCCATGGGCCATGGCCTAGGGGCACCAATTTATATATGTAGAAACAAAAGAGAAAATGAAACCATATTATTATCTAGATG
>JAJLVX010000555.1:0-14705 GCA_030564525.1 Liangdongia berthetii | reverse complement strand
ATGCAACAGATGCAAGGTGCAGCTGGTGTTGATATCACACAAATGCCCCAATACCAACAGTATCTGCAAGCTCAACAAGCAATGTCTGCCATGGGTGGTGTTCCAGGCGTTCCAGCAGCTCCTACACAAGGTGGTGATTCTCCAGCCACTGCAGGTGTCCCAGTTCCTGCTCCTGCTGATGACCAAAAGAATGATTTCCCAGCTAATGCTCCAAGAGGCCCTCGAAACGACTTCAACAGTGGTAGATATAATAACGGTGGGTACAATAGAGATAACAATGGCTTCAGAGGTAGAGGAGGTCGTGGAGGTCGTGGTGGCCGTGGTGGTAGAGGTAGGGGCCGTGGATCCTATAACAGATCTCATGGTGGTGAGTTCCATCCATACCAACGTGAATAAAGCCAATTTCAATTAAAAAACCAATGAAGAAACATTACTACAATAAATATAACCGTTTTAACTACAACCCAATGAACTTGCTAATGATATTGAAATATATATAATTACTTTAAAGTAATTACCTATACTGGACGTAATAAATGATTACTGCTAATTTGTCGAACTATAATCAAATTATAATATTAAAAGGCTCATGATACTGTATAAAATACATTTGATTCTTTAAAAATCCAGTAATAATATACTAAAAGTTAAAACAGTATTGATACATTAATCGTATTCATCAAATTTGGCAATATTAATAGTAAAACAAAAAAAGTGATTCGGTAGTAATAGTAATAACAATAATAATAACACAAGGCAACATAAAAGTAGTAAAACAAGAAAGAAATGAGTTTGTTCAAAAAGGCACAGTAATAAAACATAAAATATTAAAAAAATAGTAAGGGAAAGGAAATCAAATTCATAATTGATAAAGCAAATGTTTGTATAGTTGTCATTGCAGTTTATAATAAGTTTCAATCATCTTTCAACTCTTGTGGGATGTTACCGTGACATAACCAACCAATTGGCTGTTTCAAGTTCTTATCACGGTCAATAAATCTATAATCTTCAAGCAAGCCAATGCACGTCTCCAAGCCATAACCTTTCTCCAGCCCTCTCTCAACAGCACGATATATAGCCTTACGTCTATTGAATTTTTTGGAAGTTGCAGGGTCTCTTCTCCAACCAGTCTTGTATTCTTCCTCCAATTGTCTGATTGAAGGCTGGCCATTCAAACCTTCAGAATACTCGCTCCAAATTTCAGCGACACTTGATGGTGCCTTGATAAAAGCATACTCCTTATCATAAACTTTACGTTTCTTATTAGTGGTTAGCAAATGCTGATGTTGGTGCTGAGGTGGATTGGACGATTCTGACGAAACCGAATCAGAGCGATGGCGAGTAGCAGTAGTGTTGTAAGCCTGTAATGGATCATCATCAAGTAGGTTATCCTGTTCTACAGACGCAGTAGAGACAGGGTTGTTTGAGCTCGGCTTGCGCTTATTCTTTCTTCGCTGTCCAGCTTGCTGAGACTGTTGTTGTACATCTTGTTGTTGTTGCTGGTGTTGTTGTTGTTGTTGTTGAACTTGTTGCTGCTGCTGAAGATGCTGTTGTTGTTGTTGAACTTGTTGTTGATGTTGTTCTCGGACACGTTGTTGCACAGCAGCTTGTTGGTGGGCCTGTTGTTGAGCTTGCTGACGAGCCTGTTGAACAACAGCAGCCTGTTGCTGTTGCTGCTGTGAATTGTAAGATTGTAAACCAGCCAATGGGTTTGATTGTGAAGATAGAGAATTAGCACCAAGTATCTGTTCAGCGGTTGAAGCAACGCGGTTATTGTTGGTAATACCATTCGACTGATGAGTAGTGTTGATGCCTAGACTGTTGATACCCAAGTTATCGTTCGCAATTGAAGTTGAATCAGTGACATTGGCGACATTAGTGACGCCTGTAACATTGTTTATAGCAGCATTGAACTCACCAGCGACCGAGTCCATATTCATGATTGTTTGCAGCTTGTTGTACACAGAGGTCTCTCTGGCTTCTTCAATGTGGCGGTTCTCCTTCATGATGTCAAGGATCAGAGACGCTAGGCCTGTGATCTGATTCTGCTGCCTGGTGTACTCCAGTTGGCACGCCTTTTGGTTGTATTGGAACTCATTCTGGAGGATAAACAAGTGGTTCTCACACATTTTGAGCTGTTGCTCGTAGTTCTTGAGCTGCTCCCTAAGGATCTTCACCTCCTCGCTGGACATGCTTCCCGCTCTCTATTGCAATTCTGAGTTGCTGTGTATCTCTCTCTTTCTAGAGCACTGATTGTATGATTGTTGATAGGCAATTAATGTTCAGCCCTTCTGGTTAATGCCTTAATAAAAAAATGTCCTGGTTTGCTTCTAAACAGCAGAAACACCACCAAACACTGTTTTCTGTGGGAAAAATCCGGTATAGTGAATCCAAGAACCAGTTAGAATTGTATAAAACTAGTTTAATCCAATAAAACAGCCCTTATTGTGACTTATTGACTATCGTGTTTGATTTCTCTTCTATGAATTGTCCCTTTTCTGTTGTTGTTGATGTTTATGTTGTCCGTTTTGTCTCAAAAATTTCAAATGTGTTTTTTTTGAGGACATTTTGTCCGGGTAAAGACAAAATTCGCCCCCTTCAATTCAGTGCAAAGTGAGATTTCATGGGAACAAGTTACAACTTACAAAACGCTGTAATGACAATTTTACATGAGGCGTAAGCCTTAAAGCGTTGATGGTTGAACAAGTGTAGGATGCATCAATGGTTATACTGCATTGTCCAAATGATCTGGTGATTTGTCCTTGTCCTTGTCCTTGTGACATGAGCAAAGATTTTTATATGGTTTGTCCTTGTGTCCCTCATTTTGGTCTTTTTGTCCGGGGACATTTGTGTTGCTGCTGTTGCTGCTGTTGATGCTGGTGATGTTTGGACTTTGAACAATGCGTAACGAAAGTATTGTTCAAAGATGGAAAATGTAGTAGAAAGGTGGATAATGAGAAAGAGGAGATAGATCACAGAGGTCTATAAATAACAATAATAGTAATTATAGTATCTGCTTATATGCACATATATTATTAAAGTAAACAAAGCACTTTAATACAGCCACTTATTTGGGAAGGACCCTCTATTTTTGGGAATGAGAGGCTGAATAAGCGTCACTTGAAGTGGCACAGCAATGAATGAATAACACGCCAGCAATGTATTTAACGGATTAAACAGCTGAATAAGTTAATCTGATCGATCAATAGTCAAGACTCAATAGTCATCAACTGATAGACCGAACAGCCTCTTTCTATCTTCATTTCATATAAAGTGCACACATTCCAAGTTTCAACATTTCAACAAACTCTTCTTTGTATTCCAACAAACAAAGAAAACAACAGGGATAAGCCATTAAATCAAATGTACGTTGACAAGAGATACATATCCAGCTACGACGACGACTATTACGGAGACGACCACGCAGCACTATGGTGGATCTTGTTCCCAGTTATCGCTGGTGTCGCCATCATTGCTACGATATTCATATGCTTCACAAACGCTAGAAGATCCAAGGCTGGTCAAGCACCATTGAGATATACTGGTTCTTGGGCAACTCCACAGAAGCCCCTGGGTTACCAATGGGGTGCTCCACCAAACAATAGTGAACAGCTGCCTAGTTATAACGATGCGCCTCAGGATCAACGCCTGTATGAGCAGCAAGCAGGTGCTTCACCAATGCAACAACAGACTTATCAAAGACCTGCTGGTCCTCCACCAGGTGTGAATGGTGCTGGTAATTATTCTAGTGAACAATACTATCAAAGACCTAATGGTCCACCACCAGGTGCTGACTCAAAAGTTGAGTTCCCTTCTCCAATTTATAACAGAAATTGAATAGCAATATCATTATTTTACTTTAGCACCAACTTTGCTTTCTTTGACCGTGTGGGTTTTTTTCAAAAAAATCATATTCTTTTCAAGGTAATTGAGTTGATTCAAAACATTGCACAGCTCTATTGCTTGAAGTTCTTTTAATCAGTTTTTCATTCCATCTTGATTTATTTAGTTTTGGTTTCAACAGCTTTCCTAATAGTTTGTTTATGATTTTAATCAAAATATTTTCTCTTGAAAGTTGATAGAATGTTTGAACTTTGTACTGTGTAGTTAATATAGAATATAGCTGAAGTCTACTCAAAAGTTAAAACTCAGAAGGCTGGAGGCTGGAGCGGCTGGTAGTACCTATAATAAGTTATAACTGGAAGTTGAAAGTTGAAACTAGAGGGCGCGGTCGCTTAAAAGTTAACACTCATCACATACGTGTATCGCATATTACTGCAAGTTGGGGTAGATACTAGACAGTAGCTGTAAATTGTAATCAGAATTCAGTTGTAAGTTGTAACTTGTCAGAGTCTCAGAGAGGTGATGTTATTAACATAAATTGTAGTTCATTTATTGAAGTGTTAGAACTTAGTTGCTTCCCAGAACGACGTTCACTATAAATAAGTGTAAGATAATTCAGGGTGTACTCTACTACAAGTTATACTACTTTAAGTAGTTCTAGTTAGGAGTAATAAATAATATCATCCGAAAATATGAGCCTTGGTAGTTCTACAGAGTAGTACATAGTACATACTACCGTAGTATTGATGGCCCATGGGATTCGGGAACTCTACAACTTCCACACCTTCCAGAACATCTTCATTAATACGCCGCCTCATAGTCATAGACTCATCTTTGATCAAAGCCCAAAAGAAGCATAAACTACGTCAATTTTCTGAAAACTTTTTAACTAAAACTGGACGAGAATCAAGACGATGAGATGATGGGACACGTAAAAAAAGAGTGGGTTTTTTAAGATAAAGACGCGTCATGCAGAATATCCACAGCGACCATGCAATTGTGTTTACCATTTGTGCATACATCACTCCTTCAACACATAATAGCCCACAAAACATCATCCCTTCAATAGTACATCTCACATTCGTAAGGTGTAAATGTAGTTTCACAACAACTTTTTAAGGCGCTCTCGTGTTCCCAATACAGCCACGTACTTGCATCAACAGTTCTCAGCTTAGAAACGCGCTTTTGTTGGTAGTAGTAGTGAACCTGTGAAGTGGATGTCAAATGGACAAAAAAAAATATGGATATATAAACCTCCATCCCTCTGTTCTTCCAACTTTCCATTATTCTTCTTCTCTCCATCCAACTTCTTGATTCATTCGTTTTTTTGATACCTCGTGTACACAACTAGTTCTTTAACTGCAGTCACTCATTTACTTAATAAAAACTTTTTATAACATCCATACACAATGCAATTCTCCACTGTCGCTACCACTGCTGCCATCGCCTCTTTGGCCATTGCTTCCCAAGTCGAAGTCACTTCCACTGATGTCGTTTCTAAAGAATACACCACCCTAGTTACCATCACTTCTTGTGGTCCATCCAAGCAATGTGTTACCACCACTTCCGTTGCCATTGCTACTAACACCGTCACCGTCACTGGCGATGATGAAGTTGTTACTGCCACCACCACTGTTCCAGCTTCCACCACTTCATCTGAAGCTCCAGCTGGTACCACTTCCAACAAGCCAGCTTCTGGTGCTTCTTCTTCTTCTTCTTCTGACGAAGTCACTTATGTTGATGTCACAACCACCCCAACTGTCACCAAGTCCGTTGTCGCCTCTACTGAAATCACCACCACTCCAACCTTGTACACCACTGTTTCTACTTCTGCCTCTGCTTCCAATAATGGTACACACAGCTACTCTGTCTCTACTTATGATAACAAGGCTAACGGTATTGCCCAAGGTTCTTTTGTTGGTGCTGCTGTCGCTGCTGCTGTTTTGTTGTTGTGAGTATCTTATTTAAAGATATAACTTACAAAACATTCATGGCATCGCATCCAACGAACACTCTTGATTTCTTATTTAAGGTTTACGACTTTACTTTGTGTATATTATTATTTTTACTGGTTTAATAAAATGTTAGGATAAAATATTATGTGTAGTCATGTAATAAGACTGATACAAACTTTCTTAGAATTGTAATTATATTGATGTAAATTCAAGTGTATTACTATTATCATTATTCAATAAACTCAAGGTCTGTTATTCAACATGTGAACCAAATTATATAGTTATACGTCGTACTGCATAATGAATAATTTACAATGTACAGTACACTACAAAACAATTCATAACAACATTTCATAAATTCATCACAATATAAATAAAAAATTATATAAATTATAAGAGAACCTGTCTCTAGACTCTTTCAAATTTCAATACTCTGCTAATCTCAACTTCTCACTTAACAATCTAGCAGAGATACCAACACCACTCTTACTTGGGCGCAACTTTGTAAGTCTTTCTGGAGAATTACCTCTGGACTTGATAGCATCATCATCAAGATCAAAGTAGCCGTAACCACCAAGCAAGTAGTTCAAGTTTCCACTTCTGTTGTGGTGCAAACCTCTACCTCTAACAGTCTCCTTCATGGACATTGCAGCATTTTCAACTTCTTCATGATGGATTCTAGCAATTTCATCATAGTAGTTTCTTAAAGTGTCAATGAATCTCTGTGTTTGACGATGCTTTGAAGAGACACAAACACTAATGGAGGAGCCCTTGATGATATAGGCAATACCAAACCCATTAGAGGCAGTTGGACCAAAACCAAAAATCTTTAGAGCTGGATTACCACAGTTTGAGGTGGAGATGACAGAATTGTTCAACTTGTCCCACCCAGAATCAGCAAATATGCTTGGAATCTCATTCATAGCAGCATGTACAAAGTTTGAATTGGAAGCGATGGTTGAATCTGACAAGGCATCTTCATCTTTGGATAGAGTAGTGGTTGCATTTGCAGTACCAGCCTCAGCCTCAGCAACATAACGTTTCCAGATGGAGAATAAGGCATATAGATGACGATCTTGACCTAATCCATTAGAACAATTCTTGGTTGTAACAGCGTGCTTTGTACAGGCTTTTCTCAACAAGTCTAGCTTTTCAACACCTGGAACATCTTCAAAGAAACGACGCACAAACAAGTTTGATTCCATTGAAACTGTTCTGATTGCTTCAGTACGGCCATGTAGGAATTGTTTTGTCATTGCTGGCTCATAAGTGCATTCAACTTTACCATATAAGGAATAATAAGCAGCTTGGAAACTCATTTGAACAAAGGCATCTGGAGAGCATTTCAATTTCTTGATAAAGTCAGAACCATAAGAACCAAACTCCAACACAGCAAATTCGTTTTGAGAAATCAAATCAGATAATCTAGTTTCACCAAATCTTAGAGCAAGTGATAAATCAGAGGTTAAATTCCATTCCAATTTTCTTGGGATTGTGATAACGTTTGTATCAACGACGTCCTTTTTGGAGATTGGTGAAGAGGTTGATTTCCAGATGGATGGACTGTTTGGATTAATAGATTTGGCAAACTTCAAGATAGAATCAGTATAAATGTCTGAACAGAATCTCAAGACTGTATGACCATCAACACCGGTGTGTTCAAAATTGACACCAGCTTTAGCATTCTTGGTGATAATCAATTGTAATTTGTCATACCATCTGTTTGTACATGTACCAACTTGAACACCTTTATCCAATATTGATAACCCACAAAGCATGTTTTTGGACAATTCATTCAAGTCTTCAATCTCAATGTCATCCAAAACAACAATAAATAGAGAAGAATCAATGATACTTAGCATCTTGTTGTTTATTGGGTCATTCATCAAGGAATCTCTCAAGTTTGACCAGATTTTTCTGTTTTCAGTTGTCAAGACACCAAAAGATGATCTAGCCAATTCAGAAGGACTTGATTTCTTGGAGTCTCTCAAGATGGAAGTGAAATTGATAGCCAATTCATCATCAGTTAATATCAAGTCATTGTTCTTATCCAAGACATCAAACCAGTAAAACTGTGATCTAGACAAAACAACCAAGTGATGAGAAGCAGGGTCCGTTTGCATTACACAACCAGTGCCTGTTGGGATTCTAGCCGAGCCAAACAATTTGTTATACTGTTCCATGCACAATGGTGTATTTCTAATGAGATCTGGAGGCAATTCCTGTCTTCTAAGCGCTCTTATGAATTGTAGTGAAGATTGCGTCAAGCTAGTTGCTCTCTTGACTTGAGTGTTGTTGACTGGGGTTGGGTCATCTTCTAGCAAAAAGAATGGGTTCAAGTTCAACACGACTGGAGAGTCATAATGTAGGTATGAGTCGTACCAAAACTGTTCGATGTAGGAAGGTCTGGTCTTTGCATATTCACGTAGTTGTTCATCAAGATAAGGGCCAATGCCGTTTAAGAACTGTTCTGTAGCTTCTATTGTTTGTTTATGCTCATTTTCTGTTTGTAGTGGTTTTAAAACGGAAAGGTAGTTGTTACAAGTCTGCTTCAAATCTGGTATTGGAAGCTTTTGTAGCTTTGACTGGAATTCAAACGTTGACATTTGTGATTAGTATTGTTGTAGTTAGTGATCAATAATTAATGAACTCTTTAACAAATAAGATATGATATCTTGACTCTTTATATACATGTTTGTTGGATCTTGATCTTTTATTTCACAATCGCAATCAATGACCTTTTTTTTGGTGTATCCACAACAATCTGTGACTATAACTATTACCACTACTACTACTACTACTATGAGTATGTACTACTAGTATTACATGTAGGTGGTACAGTAGTAGATGTACAGAACTCTACGCCTGCACAGCATGAAAGGAAGATTCAGCCAATTGGAAGAATGGAATCCGACAGTGAGGTGTCGATGGACCAATGAGAAGTGGCTAAAATATAATAATGGTTGTTGAGTATGTAATTCCAAGTTGCCAAGTGGCCAACCATGTCACGTTTTTCTCACTCTTTGAGATGGAATTCAATGTTCATCCTGCTTCTTTGTTGATGTTTGTTGATAAGTGATAATGATGGAGGTCATGAATCACAAATGCGGGACATTTTGAAAATCACGTTTGACAGGAAAAATATGTCATTGTGGGGAAGTTGTGAGTTCGATTCCAAGACGTTGATATCTTTAATAGTGCTAGTAGTAATACTTATGTTGACGGCCCTAGGCGCTACTTACTACTTACTAGTATCTAACAGGAGCTATATATGTAAAATGTCTTGTCCATTATGATTGACTACTTTGTTCAGCTCTTTATCGCAAAGTAAGTCAAGATGGAAATACCAATGGATGACTGATGACTGTAGCGGTACAATAACATGAAGTTTGAACAATGGATAATTAAGTCACGTACTAAGTAGTACATACAGCGAATACATAGTAGCACTAGCGCTAATAATTTGTTTTTTGCTAATTTTTCCGCTGCTAAATATTTTTCCTTTCACCAGACATATAATTGGACGTCAATTATACATTAAAGACATTGAATTGTATTTGTATGATTATGAAACTGAAGTTTATATGTTTGATTAAGTGTCAGGATTCATTAATATCTCTTTCAATGACTCATTCTTTCAAAATTGAGGGCCAAAATCGAGTATAAACTATTTTTCAGTACTCAGTGACACAAGTAATAAGATTTTCAAAAAACGACATCTGGATCTTTGGCCGAGCGGTTTAAGGCGTTCGACTCAAGATCGAATTTCGTAAGAAGCAGGAGTTCGAATCTCCTAGGATTCATTTGTTTTTATTACTTTTTTTCTATTGCTTTTTCTACTGCATTGACTTGCAGAAAGTTGTGAACTTGAAGGTTTCTGAAGAGTCACATTTATTTATAACTACGTCAAAAACTTTTAAATCAAACACTTTTATTCTATGTACCAAGTGTGAAATAAGCATACACCTGTAGCAGTAATCGTTGAATATATATATAAAAACCAACCAAGGAAGTATTGAAAAAAATATAAAACAGTTGAAGTGAAGTAAATTATAAGTAAAGTAAAAAGTGCTAAAAAGATTCAATAAAAAAGTTGACAAAGAATATAGAATATGATGAATGATAATGAGAATCATGATAATTATGAAAATAATGATAATAAAAGGAACAGCAAATGAATAAAAATAATAAAGACCAACATAATAACAAAAAAAAAAAAAGAAAACTAACAGGCAAAAAAATCTGGGTCATACACGATTCAAATAAACATTAATCAATTCCAACAACTTGGCATCATCACCATAACGTTTGTAAGCACATTTGACAAACACAAAGTTTTCACTTTGAAGTTCTTGCAGAAGTTGGAAATCATCATAATTGATCAATTTATTGATACGCAAGTTTAATATTTGTTCACTCACAGTATTTTGCATAATCTCTTGCTCCTTGTACAATTGCAAGATGGCCTCGCCTGTACTATACCCCTTCCTTATTAAATCACCAAATTGGCCAGCCATTGCACCATCCTGAGCACCTGGGGCTTGATGGCCAGCATCTACACCTGAACCAGGACCATTATCAGATAACCCATCAGCCATAACTGCTGTATGCATGATGTTGGAAGGAATGCTGACATTTGGTTTGCTCTTCTTAGCCAATGGGTGATCCATCAATGGAGGCATCATGCCATTGGAAATAGTATTACCAATAGAGCTTGCACCTGCAGATGTTGTTGCAGAAGTGGCTACACTAGTAGCTGCTGTTGATGCTGGAGCGCTTGAAGAACCAAATGTATGCCCATCAGAAGAAATCAAACTGCTGAAATCCAAATCAGATTGAGCACTTGGCACTGGTGGTGGGAGCTGTTGTTGTTGCTGCTGCTGCTGCATTGTTGGGTGTGTCAACCCCATCATACCTTGTGTGTTCATAGTATGTTGAGGCATGTATAGCTGTTGTTGTTGAGTTTGAACTTGTTGCTGTGGTTGTGGTTGTTGTAATGAAGGCATTGAAGCAGGGCCAAATTGTGACATTGTAGGCAGCAGATGATACTGAGAATGAGATGGTTGGACAATATCATGAGGACCAATACCTGATTGGACTGGGGCAGTTTGTAAAACAGAGGTTGGGGATTGAAAAGTACTACCCATTTGATTGATTGAAGATGAAGTACTTGAGTTTCTGGACAATGCTGAAGATAATGAAGTCTTCACTGTAGAGATTGAGTCTGCAGTTGAAATACCAGAAAAAGAACCAGTAGAAGATGATGAAATTGAACCAGAACTGAATTCTTTAAAGAAACTTGGGCCTGTGTTTAGTTTTAAAATACCTCTGGCAATAGCATCATCAATGAAGGAAGGACTGTTAATAACGGAATCTTTGCTAACGTCACTATCATCAATCTTGAAAATGTATCTGTGATAGTATTCCAGTTCAATATGACCAGGTTTTAACAAGAATCTTGCAATGTTGATATCGTTGTTAATAATGTCATCTTTCTTGATACCTTGTTCATATTTCATCAATTCATCATCAAATTCAAAGCAGAAGCTTCTTGGGTTCCAGCTGAACCCACTGTCTCTATTTGCCATTCTTTTGAAAACTTTGTGGTGCTTCAACACACGATCATAACGATCTTTGACATTGATGTTTGTGAATCTCTTGGCAAAATCTGGATACTCTTTGTTCAACGTCTCAGCAACGGTGTGCCATGTGATTGAATGGAATCTGTTGTTCTTGAAGTCATAAAAGCTAGGGTCATTAGTAGCCTTCTTCAATGCAATCATGCAAGCTAGCTTGGTCCCTGGCTTCCATCTATCATAGTTTGGTTTGTTATTCTTATCAGCAGTGGCGACCGGCATTATATTGGGTGGTGGAGGTGCTGCTGCTGTGGTGGAAGAATAACTGTTAACGTTGTAGTTATTAACAGGGGTGTAACTGTAGTAGGAAAGTATTTTGGCTGATTTCTTTGTGATCTAAAAATGACAAGAGTTTGTTCTTTGGGTATAAACAAACTGTTTGGTTTCTAAGAAGCTAATGCTAAGTTTTGGTGTTCAATAAAGTGTGTGGCTGAGTTGAAGTTGTAGTAGTAGAGGTGCTAGTAACTGCTTCTATTGAAGGACTTGAACATCTAATGGTGAACCCTATTGTTGTTGAATATATGTATAAGAATATGATGCCTAGTTATAGACGAAGAAGAAGAAGGAAAAAAATCCAATTCAGTAAACGATTGTGCAACTGTAGTGTAACGAATAATGAAAGGACAAGCACTATGTAAGTTGACAGCAAGTTATTGTTGATATCAAAGTTATAACGAAACCTTGATGAAACAAAGAAACAGACAACTTGGTAGATAAACTCTTCAAGGAGGGACGATTGAGTCGCTATATATAACAAAGAGCTTCGCTTATGTGTGGACGTGGTGATATATTTGATCTTGCAGACGTATAGCAGTCAGATAGAGATGCAACCGAACCTTCTGCGGAATGTGAACAATGTAGATCTAATTCTGGAACAAGAGGAAAAGTGCAATAATCCGAGTCTGAGCGAGTCTCTTTTGGGTGGGACTGGGATCCTGTGTGACTTTTGTTGGGGTCTTCTGCGTTTTAAGCTTTCAGCACAGCGTGATAAAGTTTGGAAGCTTCGAACCTAACGTTACTTGACAAAATCTGTGATGGCTGGTGATCCCCTGAGTTAATTGGATCTCTTTGTTTTGATGGAGGAACTTATCAGTCAGATTGAAGATTGGTACTCAAACGGTAGAATGAATCTGGAGAAACCGATTGAAATGTGTTGAAGAAAGGGAGTGAATTGAAAACAAATTGATGAATTGATTGTAGTGTAGAATCAATCAAGTACTCTTATATCAACTATTCCTTTGTTTCTGTTGAAATGTGTTCTTCTTACTAGAGTAGATTTCAAGGGCAAAAAATCTCACGTAAGAACCTCGTAAAGAATGAAAAAACAGTAGATCTGCTTCGAAGATAACAATCAACAATCTCGTTATTTTCTTTGTTTGCACTGTTTAAGTTTTTGATGTCAAAGAATGCTTGCTTCTAGTGTAAACTTTTGCTTGAGAAGAGAACGTACACTTCCGTAACTTAATTTAGTTGTGGTTGTGGTAAGTTATTATAGTTGTAGCGGGAGAAGATCTTGTAGAAACAATTGGATGAAGCCTTTTTGCTCGACAACAGGATGAGTATAGGCACAGTGATGGAGCTCAATGACAATGGTAAATACCAGTAACATAGCTGAGTTTTCCAACTACAAAGAGGTCGCAGCATATCTATTTTATAAACAACAACAACAAAAATTTTTTTTTATCAACCGCCCAAAAAGCTCTTTGGCGTTTAGTGAAAATGTAGGTAAAAGTTGACAATTATGAATTCCTGGCGTCGTCTTGCATTTATTGTGCGTTTCATGCATGGTGTATGCCGCGATGTAAATTGCATAAATTATGTATTTCAGATGCATGTGAACACAAATATCTGCATCCTCTTGCCGAAATTTGTGCGGCATATAGATGCATCTATGTGGGCCTAACATTGTGCATCTCTCGACATATCCTTCGTCAAGAAGATAGATCTAGTCTGTTTTCATTACTTCCCTGCAGTTCTCTGCGAGACTCGATTCTCAATTCCTGTCAAAGTGTTGGGATTACGAACAACCTGTGACCTAACTCAACAGAAAGCTGTTAGGAAAGCTACATTTAGGCTATTACCGCACGTCACAATGAACCTGTACTTTATTGTTGTTAGAGCCTTATGTATTTTGTACTAGTAGTACACCGAATTACTGAACAGTTTGTGGTTTTTTTTGAAGTTTTATTATAGATTCCCTTCTTGAAAGTTGACAAAGGTAATAGTGGCATAGCAATTCTTATTTGTTGTCTCTGAATAGCTGATTCAATTGAGACAATTGTCTACATCTTTGTCTATTGATTGATGCTACCAGGTGTTTTCAATTCAGTTTCTGCCATAATAAGAGACTACTACTACTAAATCTGATATATGTAGATGCATATCTGGGTCTATCTATCTACAACACTTCTAAAGTCTCTTAGACCGTTACCATACTTTCTTTTAAGGTTATAGGTAAAAGAACATACACATATACAAAGCAAAGGAAGCCCTAAGCTCCAAGTTATTGCAAATGACACTTACTCCGTCGATAATTTACCTCTTTCTTCCTGTTTAAGGTCCTGTTCTTTTTTAGGAAAATGTAAATTCTAATATGTTACAAGTTACAACAACCAAGAAACAAAAACAAGAGGAAATAGCAAGCGCTTCAATTTTAGTTCTTGGGCAATTAACCAATTTAGTACCTGGTGCCTTGTTGTGAAAGCTTCTCTCAATTGTTCAACACATCTTCGTAAAAGTTTAGAAATGTCTAAGGTGTAGCCAGCAAAACCAACCTGACGTCTTGTTGAACACAAGTTAGTATAACATATGTACATCCAACCCAACCATCTAGGCCACCATAAGCAAGAGAAAAAAGCAAAAACTATAAAGACTTGATTGTTTTCAACCGTCCCTAAGTCTTTGTCGATCTTTTTCTGTTGTCTTTGATTAAGTTTGAACTTTGTACAATTATAAATTTAAAACGGTGGTGCCAGGTGTACTGTACTGTATCTACATGCATTCTTATTGGTTCAAAGTTCAAACTTCATAATAGTTATACTACTACATCTCCATCTCTCGTTTCTATAAGATTGAATTAAAAATACACCTTTTAACTTTAGTGTTCCGAGTAAAATGAAAATCTGTTATTATAAATCGTTAATTTCTAAATTCTCAGTGCTATTCAGCTTGTTTTGCATCGTTTGCGAGAGCATGCGTTAATGAAGATCTATGAAGAACCTTCGATCTCCAATTAATCGCATCAACAACAAAAAAAAAAAAAAAAAAAAAA
>JAJLVX010000554.1:0-14713 GCA_030564525.1 Liangdongia berthetii | reverse complement strand
GAAGAAATCACCGTCAACTACACCGTTGCTAACCATGAAGACGTTGAATTGTCCATTGTCGGTGTTGGTGGTAGATTTTCTGACCCAACCTCTGGTGAAGTTGTTGCCAACATTACTGATGCTCAACTTGGTCCTATCGTTTTACAACCAGGTGAATCCAAGATCTTTACCCAAAGAATTGGTATCAACATGCCAGTCAACAACTACATCATGACCCCAGCTTTGTACGTTTTGAAGGAGAAGTTGTTGACTTTGATTGGTGCTAGAAACCAATTGACCATCGTTGAAGACCAACCAATTTCCTTTTTCAACCCACAATTGTTGTTCCTGGAATTCTTGTTGCTAGGTACTTTGTTTGCTGTTGGTTACGTTGTCTTCATCAACTACGGTGCTTCTTATTTGAGCACTGCTTATTCAACTTCAAACGTTGCTGGTGTCAAGAAGGAAAAGTCAACCTCTGGTGCCACCGCCACAACCACTGCTAAGGGCCAAGTTGATCAATCTTGGTTGCCAGAAGGTCATGTCAAGAAGGTGAACAACAAGAGAAAGACCAAATAAATGGGTTTGTTCTCCAATCGTTACAACTTTTTGAGTTTTGAATTTTGAATTATTTAAATGCAGTTTTTATTATTATACTAAAAGAAAGAAAGAAAGAAAGAAAGAAAGAAAGAAAGAATAAGACAAGCTTATGAATTAAAGAAGCACGCATGAAATCACATATACACGCAGAAGATGGAATACATGTCTTTCTGTATCTTTTATGCATTTAATTGTAGTTTCTCCAACAGTTGTTCAATCTTGACCAGATCTTGCTGGTAATCCATGTATCCTGGTAATGTCTCGACAATATCGTTCTTTTCACCTTCAAACAAGCCATCGAAATCAATCTTCCAACTAAAAAAGGTGTTAATTGTACAGATAACTTCAGCTAATTATGAAAAAATTGGAAATATTATAATACCGTTTAGCCAAGTAAAATCTGATATCATCAATCAATTCAATAGTATCTGTTTCTTGACGTTCTTGGATTCTTTGGGAACTCTAAAATTAAGACGTTAGTTCAATGGTGATCGACAAAATATAAGACAGGTCCATACCTCAACAACAATCTCTTCAAACTTTTCATCATGGATAAAACTATCGAGGTTATATGCCACAATCCTTGCAACATAATGCTCTAATCTATCAACTCTGGTTTCCCATCCAGCTCTCAAGATTTCAAACAATTCATCACTCTCTGGAATCTCTAGGCTTGTAGTGATTGTCACGGCAGCCATTGATTTTAATCGTTCATTCAACAGCAAATCACCAGCAAATAACACATCCAACGCTATTTCATATGGAACTTGTGCATTATCATAGTATAGAAACTCCAATATTATTTCAGCAACTTGTGTTGATGTGACTGGAAGTTTAATAACTGGGATCGTGATGGAACGATCAATGATACCATAATTAGATGTTTCTTGATAATTTTGTGCTTCTGAAAATGCACTAGAAAACATCACTTTAAAATAATCATCCCTAATCAAAATAGATCTATGGACTGGGTAAAACACCGTACTATTTTCTTCCTCCAATTCAACGGATAAAATGATGTCAGGATAGATTGATGAATTTGACAGTTTCTTAATCTCAGATTCATCCAATTCATCAGAACCAATATGTATAATTTTAGATTCAACAATTTGCTTCACCAATTTAGTCAAATCTTCTCTTGCAGTTTCAAAGATTCTGAATTGCATTTCCTTCAACAATCTAGCTCTTTCCTTTGGATTTTCCAATTTCATCCAAGTTTCCAAATCATGGGCAAACTCAATTAATCCAAGAGTTTTCATTGTAGAAATAACCTGTTGTCGATTATCAATGTTAAAGTTTGCAGGATCAAACATTAGATATAAATATTCCATGATCAACAATACACTATTTTTATCAAATCCAAGCTTAACAGATTCCAAACCATCCCAATCAGCACCCAGTTTCTCACGTAGATATTCACAACGTGCACTCAACATAAATCTATGAGCCTTATAAACATTATCAACCACCAAATCTTCCGTCAAGATGTTTTTATGATCTGCATTATTATCGAACAACCCTCTTAAATGCGAAGCAAATGGCAGTTTTGTATCCACAGCCTTCGAGATATCAAACGACACGAGCAGATTCCTTATAGAATCCGTCAATGCACCATACACACAACGAGCACCTTCGTATTTATCCGTGTCACAAACAGCACCACGGTCAAGAAGCATTTTCACCACAGGTTCATGGCCGCATAGACTCGCTAGAAACAAGGGCGTATAATCAAACTCGTCAACTTGGTTCACGTTCACACCACTTGACAGCAGCTTGTCGACACTGTCAGAATCACCAATCCGACACGCAAAGCATAGTTTCGTGAAGTCGTCGCTCTCTGTTAACGTCATTATCTCCCTTCTGTTCTAATTGTTATGTTTATGGCTCATGTTGGACTTTTTTCGAAATGTTCGGATTCATGCAGCACTACGATTAGATAAACAAGATGAGAATAATCAACATCATATTCAGGTATCATGGTATATCTTGTAGAGAATGATGATGTTATTAATTAGTGAGGCTATACTAATAATACTGTGTATTATACTTTATACTTTATAATCAGTCATTTAGATTAACAATTGGGTTTGAGGGATCCATGCTCCATGCTGATGGAATATATGGACTATTATACACTGGCCATTTCAACTTTGTTGTCTAGTTGAAGTGTAAACACTTTTTATTTTGAATTTATATTTTATTTTTCATTGGTCTTTGTATGTGACTTGATGCTTCTGACAAACCAGCACCATTGGAAGATGTGACACCAGGAACAACAGGAGCAGTATTAATAGTAGTACTAATTGTACATAACAGGGCTGTGTTTCTGGGTATACTCAGTAGCAACTAGGCCAAGTTCATAAGTTCATGATGGTGCAGTATCTGGAGGACTTGCAATACCATGATTTGGCTCGGGATCAACAAGGTCAATATATGAAGTTTTCGATGGATTTGGTGTAGGGGAAGGGGAAGAAGAATCAGAAACAACGTGTGGCATGACATCTGGATTTGCAGAAGTGGCAGGCATAGAATGACGAATTATTGGGAGTTTATTTCCATCACCATTTCCTAGCGTACCCTTAACATCTGAATAATTAATGAATGTAATCTTGTTAAGGATTCTGTTGGATTCAAAAAACGTTTGGAAACTTGATTTTAAATATTTCTGGGCTTCTTTGTAAGCATGAACCAATTGGCTTGAAGTGTTGTGTTCTTTCAAATATTGAGTTATTTTACTTTGGTCCAAGCCAACCAAATCCCTTTTTGAAGCCCAATAAAACATTTGTTTCTGTAGCAAAAACACTGGAGCTTTGTTTGGTGCTGAGTTCTTAAGAACTGTGCTTGACAATAGTGGAATTGGAATCACCACAGCAGGCCATTCATCATAAAATTTCATTTTACAGAGCACCAAACTCCCCGGCTTGAAACCTTCAAAGTATTCTGTTTGCGCGCACTTTTTGAGCCATTTCCTTCTCTGAAACTCTTCACTCTCCTCAAAGCTTTCATACCCTTCATAATCCTCATAATCCTCCTGGTCCCGACCTCTTTTTTGTCCCTGAACAATAGCAGGGGGTAAATTCTCAGCAAGATACATTGTGTTCAAAACATCCTCCAATCGCTTGAGCTTACCACGCTGGTGCAGTCTCTTCACAGCAACAGCAATCTTTATCAACGGGTGGCATAGCAGTGCTTTATATTTCTCATCAATATTTGGAGCTTGAAGGTCATGGATGACTTGTTCCTTCGTCAAAGACAGCGTCAAGATGTTTTCTAGCGCGTTTTGAAGGTTGTTCACGTCCTTCTTCAGCTGTAGCAGCTTGATGGTGGAAGACAGCGGTTCTGTTGGCATCGTTTCCCTCGTTGTTTGGCTGGTTCTCACTGCTTGTTGATGTTGGTTGATGTTGTTTGGCTGATGTTGTAAATTTGAAAAACAAAATTTAGAAATATCGAGATTCAACACCAGAAACGAAAGCAGGAAAACCAGACAGTGAATGGACCAGTAATTTGGTGGTTAGTGCGATGATCTGGGGTCTCTGGTCCAGTGTATATACGTATATAATAAATCTACGAGTGTATTCACGTTCTTATCCAGTTTTTCTGGTTCTAATAGCACAACTATATTAATTACACAGCCAAAAATTACACTTCAACATGAGTCCAGTACTCACTAAAACATAATACAAATAACAATACCACAAACTAATTATCACAATAACAATCCAACATTCCCTTTTCTTTAAGCAACAAGATCTCCTTTAACATTCTTATAATTGACAAACTCCATTTGGCTCAACACTGGATTATGCAAAAAGAACTGCTTGTATGTAGTTTTCAAGTACTCTCTGGCTTGCTGATAAGCCACATATAACTCATTCTTTCTTCCTCTACCCTTTTGAACTAGCAGATCACTCTTATTTTTTTCCAAATATTCCTCAATTGTATCTTTTCCCAACGGTGTAATATATCTTGGAGATAACCAACAAAACCCAAAATCTTGTAATAATAGCAATGGAACAACACCATCCTCAGCTAACTTCAATGCACTCTCAGAAACAAAGGGAACAGAAACAACAACGGCTGGCCATGGTTCACATGAAGCTGGCTCACCTAAAACCAAAGTACCAGGCTTGAACCCTTCATAGAACTCTGTTCCGGCTATCATATCAGCTAGCATTTCTTTTTGAGTCTTCTTCACTCTTAGTCGTCTTCGACCAGACTCAGCCATCAGTTGTGCTTGTGATGGAATAACCAACGGCTTTATTAGTTGTGGCCCTGGGTTTCTCTTCTTTTCAATTTGTTCCTCAACAGCCCTTTGGGTTATAACAGCTGGCCTGAAATTCGTCTGTGCTTTGTTCTTTGGCTGAGATGATTGTAATGAGCTTTGTGGTAATTTTCTCTTAGCAGGAGCTGTTTTCTTAACTTGTTGTTTTGATTCTCTTGGAGATGGCGAGGTTGAAGATGAGGACGTTGGAAGCGTAGAGTTTCTTGACAAGATTTTTTCCAAGGCTTTCAATCTGCCCTTTTCTTGAGCAGTCTTCACAGCAGCAGATATTTGTATTAAAGAGTGGCGGAGCAATCTTTTAACCTCAGGGGGAGTGTCTGGTCTCTTCAATAGCTCATCAATTTCGTCTTCAGTCCATCCCAAAGTCAAAATGTTTTCAAACGCGTTCTGCAGTTCGTATGCATCCTTCTTCAGCTGTAACGCTCTGATGAGCAAAGTGTCTTCCTGATCACTTGTCATTTTCCTTGCCATTATTAGTAGTGTATAATCCAAACTGTCTCTTTATTTGTTTACTGTTTATTGTTTTCGCTCAATTCAGAAATGTTGATAAAGTGCCTGGTTGGGACACACATTTTGAAATGTCTGTAACCATGGCAACTAACACTGTTGATTACCCAATTGGGTAATAAAAGTGTTGATGTATAGGGAGAAGTATACATGGTAAAGAGAAGGAAAGTTTCAAAAAGAGACACCAATGTGGTTGATTCAAGGTGAAGGTGAAGTTGAGACAAAGAAAGAGAGATAT
The DNA here is from genome assembly GCA_030564525.1 of Liangdongia berthetii. Classification (NCBI taxonomy): domain Eukaryota; kingdom Fungi; phylum Ascomycota; class Saccharomycetes; order Phaffomycetales; family Wickerhamomycetaceae; genus Liangdongia; species Liangdongia berthetii. The sequence continues at coordinate 9,107 of JAJLVX010000554.1, read as the reverse complement.
CATTGAGTTGGACCATCTCCAGAACAAGGATTGGTTTGCTTATTTTCATGCCATTAAAAAGCCAACCACATTCACAAAAAGGACCCTATGTCTACTGAGGCATAACATTTGTGTGTAGAAATGTGGTTGACAAATTGAAATGAAGGCAAGTGGAATGAATTATAAAAAGACATCCAGGGATAAATTTTGGCCAGACAATGTAGCTGCTGTTATCAATGAATTGAAACAAGATCCTGAAATGCTGAAGAAGTACACGAGAAGGTATGTTAAAGAATATCAAGAAGAAGAAGAACCTTGGTCCTTGAGTTATTAGTTTTATATTGCAACGTCTCACTATTTGTCTAACTGTAGCTAAATTATTATATCATGCAGCTGATAAACCATTAATGGAATACTCTACACTTCAAAAACTCCTCAAATTTAACTGCAAAAAAAGAAATGGAGATAAAGAGGTATCCCAGTAAAGCATCACAGATATTCACTGTCCATAAAAACCACTCAACATGCCCAGATTGATCTCATAGAGTTGTCTCAAAGTGTTAAAGTAAAAAGTGCTCAACTAATTTTTTTTTTTGTTTTGATTTCAAGAAAAACAAAATATCTATTTTGGTATTAAACAATCAGTGGTTTATATCAGAAATTATTAACAAATTAGAAGCACAGATAGAGACAACGAAGTACATCGGATCATGAATCAATATATTAACGATTTCTCTTATTAACAATTCCTTTTTTAGTGCGTCTTTTCTTCAGAGAATCTCCTCGTTCCTTCATCTTGGAATCAAATGGCTATGCTCTTTCTATCGAACCATCAGAAGATGATGACTCCAGCTGTCTTATCCAATACATCCCGCTGATGAACTTGGACATTGCCACTCAATTCAGGGAGCTTGGTACCGCCGACGGTTTATTGGGGTTCTTGAGATTGAAATCAAAGACGTTTATGGCATTTGTTACACAGTCGATCCAAGTTGGCTCACCTTCTCCAAACGAAACAGTGTATAGAGTCGTTGATGTTGAATTCTTATGTGTCAACAGTGATGAGTATGATGGTATAAATCATGCATCAACTCCTGAGAAATTCGAACAAGAACATCCATGTTTCAAGATTAGAAAATTGTTATTGACTGGGTTTTATTACTCTAGAAATATGGATTTGACAAATACTTTACAAGAGAGAAATATGGGCCATAAGAGAGAAAACATGTATACTCATTTTGATAAGAAATTTTTATGGAACTATTCAATGATGAAGGAAATGTTGGGATTTAGAAATAGAATTAGTACTGTGGAGAAAAATGCATTGGATGCTAGTGAGTTTTTAACATTGTTGATTAGAGGGTTTGTGAAAAGTATAAACTCCACAATGAATGATGGTGTCGAGGATTTGGATACATTGTTTACAATAATTTCAAGAGTTTCTTGTGCAAGATCTAAAAACCCATTTGGTACTTCTGGTATTGATGAAGATGGCTTTGTATCAAACTTTGTGGAAACCGAGTTTTTAACATACAACAAACATTATTATTTCTCATACACCCAAGTTCGTGGTAATGTTCCATTGTTTTATGAAATTGAAAACGCATTGTTATCAAATAAGCGTGTGCTGTTCTCGAAAAACACAGAGACTAATGATATTGCATTCGATAAGCATATGGAGGGTCTGACTGCTAAACATGGTAATGTATACATTATCAATGGACTAAGATCAAAACCAGCAGAAGAAGACTTATCAAACAAGTACAAAAGATTTGCTGCAAAGAGACACATGCCAATGTTTAACCTGGACCTTTCAAAATCTTCACTGGAACAAACCCCTGATTTATTGTTATACCCAATTAAAGACGCAATTTTAGAAATTGGTGCATTCTGCTATGATGTCAAGAAGAAAGTTTATGTTGGTAAACAATTGGGGATTTTCAGAATCAACACATTAAATTCTATCAATAAAGCTGGAATTTTTGAGCAAGTTATTAGCAGAAAAGTATTGGAACTATCATTACAAGAAGTTTCATGTAAGATGAATGCTGATTTGATTAGGAAACACGATATTTTATGGGACGAGAGTAATTCTACATTGGGTTCCATTTATGAAAAATCATTAAAAAAGCACAACAAGCGTGCATTTGAAGGGTTGGTTTCAAAAGTTGTTACACTACATGATCCCATCCATGATTATATTTCACAAGAATTGGATAAACGTCTTGCTGAATATTCATCAGAAAATGAGATTTCTATTTTAACGGGAAGTTTTAACGTTAATGCAGAAACTTGCAGTTATCAAGAGATTGATTCTTGGATTTTACCTGTTAAAGATGAATCCCAAGATTTAGTGGTTATTGGGCTAGAAGAAGTTGTTGAATTGACTACTTCAAAAATGTTAATTACAGATAGTTCGAAACGTAATTTTTGGGAAGACAAGATTTTACAAACTTTAAACAAAAGAGCAAAATATTCATTGGTTTATTCCAATCAATTGGGTGGTATTGTTTTGTTAATCTTTGCTAAAGATGAAAAGTTGGTCAATATTGGTAATGTTGAAGGTGATGTTAAGAAAACAGGGTTTGGTGGTATGTCTGCAAACAAAGGTGGTATTGCTGTTAGTTTGACATACTCTACAACTAAATTTTGTTTTATTGTTGCGCATTTATCAGCTGGTCTAGATAATGTCGATCAAAGACACAATGATTACAAGAATATTGTTAAGAATGTGAGATTCAGCGGCGATCGAACAATTAAAGATCATGATAATATCATTTGGATGGGCGATTTCAACTACAGAATCATGCTGGATAATGATATAGTTAGAGATGCCATCAAAAACCGTGATTTTACACGCCTATTTGAGCATGATCAATTGAGTAATCAAATGATTGCAGGTGAATCATTTCCATTTTATAACGAAATGGAGATTAAATTTCCTCCAACATACAAGTTTGATAAGGGAACAACAACATATGATACATCAGAAAAACTGAGAATACCTGCATGGACTGATCGTGTGTTGAGTCGTGGTTCAAAATTGCAGCAAATTTTATATGGATCTGCAGAGGACATTCTGTTTTCAGACCACAGACCAGTTTATGCTGTCTTCAAGGCCATAGTTACCATCATTAATCAAGAATTGAAAAACAATTTAACAAAAGAGTTGTACGAGAGGCGTAAACGTGAAATTGGTCATGATTTTGGATACAAGCATTTTGTTTATCAAAAAACCAATAACAAGATTCGAGCACATGGATTACCAGCCCCAAGTTCAGAACGGTCCAAGTGGTGGATAGATGGTGGTCAACAGGCTAAAGTGGTTCTTGACATTCATGATGGTATGGTTGTGAATTCTTATAGATCAGTCAATCCATTTGTTGATAATGGGCAACCTGATTTTGTTCAGTATTGAGATTGGAGGATATATAATAATGAATTTTATGAGTTTATGGGACTTTAACATTGTAAGAACATCAAAACAAGGGGCCTAATCTTGAGCTGAATATAATCAAGAGCCATCATAATATGAAATAAAGTCAACAAGCTGCGTAATAAGATGTACCAAAGTGAGATAAGAGTTCAAAGAAGTTATGCAAACAATGCAAGGACCAGTATGGACTCACCAATGAAACACCTGATGTAGAATAATTGGAGATAAAAATTAGAGATATTATAATTGATCTACTTGGTGAAAAGGGCCGAACCGACAAAAGTCCCCCGATCAGGCTGTTTAATTTACAACGAACGTATAGTGCATGCATGCAGCTGCAGCTATATAATAATTAGCACGTCATACATAATTCAAATTTGATATTATCACGCTAGCTTATAATATTATATATATATTATATTGGACAATAAGATACGACGTAGTAAAAGGAAACAAAAAAGCATGTAAAATAAAAGAATAAGTCATATATATATGGAGGAGAAAAGATCAAAAGCCGGAAAGATAAAACGACCTATACAATACAGATATAAAACCACGAAGTTAAGCTAGAATAATTTGAATCAAGAAATTATTAGAATATAATTAATAACATTATATAATAATTATTATAAAACCATCTAGCTGTACTAATAATTATATAGGCACAAATTAATCAAAAATTACCAGCTGACATTCCGCCTATATAGTAAATTACACTAGTGCAACAGATCAACAAGATCCCGGAAATATGAAGCATAATATACATATATTCAATTATTATGATCTTCATTATAATATATATCATATAACTCCTTAGAAAAAACCATTAAGAGTTTTGGCAAAGGTGTAACTGCGACAAATTTGGGAATATCTGCATTACTAAATGACATCAGAATCCCGGCAGCACACCCTGCAATCAGCACACTGATTGTAGAAAACCATAAAAGTTTCATCCAAAATTCCTTACTGGTAACCATTCTTTTTAATCCATTAATTCGATTCCATATAACTTTATGAATCATGATAACCAGGAGCGTGGTCTATAATGTCACCGAGAGGAACCTCAACTGGAAGAACACGTTCAACCTGACCAGGGCCAGGAACAGGGCCAGGAACAGGGCCAGGAACAACAGGGGCATAAAAATGAAATGGTGGGTAAACAGGACTAAAGTGGACCGGGGTAATTTGGTACGCCCTTTGTGGTGCTTGAATATTACTTCTTGACGAGGAATAATAAGATGGAACTGGATAAGCAGCAGTGGGTGGCATTCTTCCCAACATTTGAGCCAATAGAGTGGAATTATGTTGCAAATCGTTTCGAATGCCAGTCATCTCAGATCTGAGTTTCGCAAACTCAGAACGAACCTCTGTAAACTCAGAACGAATAGCTGAAAACTCTGAACCAATAGGATCTGGATCATCAGCTGGTGAAGAATTGATAGATTCAGATGACATTGTGCTTGTGTGGTTGTATATCACTCTGGTTCCAGTTATGCCAGGTGTAGTTGTTAATTGTATATCAGTTGAAGCCAATGGTTTACCGTCATTTTGATAATGATCATCCACAAAAGTGTGTTTGATGTCACTGAGGTGATCATTGCTTTTGTGTGCATAATTAATTGTTTTTGGGCATGCAGGGACATCTACTTCAACAATGAAATTGTTCTGTTTGACTGGGACTCCATTAATTTGCCGATGTAGACTCATGATCAAAGATTTTGATGATTCCTTAATAAAAGTAAAATGATTGTAAATTTAATATCAAATATAATTTCAGCAATTGTATAGTTCTCATTCTCAAACCCGGTGAAATTAAAAAGGAACTCACTAGTTTGTATTAGTAGAGGTTGAGAGATTTAAATTTCTATAGTGTCACGTGTGTTAGAACTTAGTACTAATTGAATGATAGGCTCTAGTCACTTACTTCTGTTGTCATAATTCATTTCATGCATCTCTTGTTTAACTAGTGCCAGGTTCAATGTTGTTGGAACAAGACTAAGTTGCTTCAGGAATCACTGATCAACAGCAGCAAGTAACAAATTGTAAATGCATCTTCCCATCATCTCATCTAAAGGTTAACAGTTAACAGAAACAACATATACAGGCAACAGCATGCTCATTCGGTATTCATATTACGTATAATGTTTATGTCTTGATCATTGTCTACTATCTGCCAAAAGCTGCTGGTTATGTCCGAAAGAGGATGAAAGCAAAACATAATCACCACTATCACAACAACAACAACAACAACAACTTTAAGAACATTCAGAAGAACTGATCTATTGATAAAATACAGATAGAAATGGTACATATTCGTTTTTGTTTTTTTAATATATCATCGAATTAGTTCATTAACCCAATATCCTTTTTTTAGTCCACTGGCTTATACTCGTTCTCTGAGGACACATTGTCTAAACTACGCAAATTTCGTTTCAGCAGTGCAAGAAGTGATACTGTTCAAGCAGTTATTTGTATGTTTTTAATTTTCTGTGACTTTCATTTAATTTTTTTATGGTTTACTCAGTGATGCTAAACTCTTTTTTTTTAAGATGCTATTGATAAAAGCAGTTATGAAATCAAGATTGATGAAGATGCCGAGAATCCAATAACGTCCATCGAGGAGCTGGTTGAAGAATTGCCAGATAACAGCCCAAGATACGTTGTGTTATCATATCCATTGACACTACGTGACGGCAGAAAGACCTCTCCATTAGTGTTGATCTATTGGTTGCCACCTACATCTACCCAATCTCTAAGAATGTTGTATGCTGCTGCTGTTGAGTTGATTAGAGAAAAGGCTGGTGTGTCAAAGTAAGTTGATAAATGTCATAGGCTTTCAAATCCATTCCATTAACACATCCCTTTTTAGACTATTAGAGATTAGTGAAGAAGAAGATTTTGAAGAGATTGAAGAAAAGATTTTATGATACATATGATAGAGTTGAGATTAGGGTTACTAAAAGCTTAGGGTTATAACATTACACCCCAACACCAATATCAAGATATGTGACTGTTTCTGCTTACTATTTTGGGACGTGCGAATCCGCCCGTAGAAAATCGACAGTCTGAAAAATTTCAATAAAAATGGACGCACAAATTTTTTGGTTTAACGATTAACCAACTCAGTTCCAACCAATATCAGTCAAATTAATACAAAATGGGTAGATTGCACAGTAAAGTATGATGCTACGGAAACATGAAATAAAGTAATGAACTTTGGATCAATGCGGTGTGGGCGACTTGTTTGTTTGAGGGGTCTGGTTTTTTGGTTTTGTTTTCCTTGATGATTGTGATTATGATGATTATGTTTGTGTCTTTGGTTGAAGCAGAAAGCTTCTATATATTGATTCTGTCGTGTGGAGAATAGTCCAAAGAGTGATATCTTTGCTATATGCCCATTTGAATTGACTGAAAGTTTTCTTCCAAAACCGTTTAAAGAGACATGAACATCAATTAACATTAACATTTACATTTCATGGACAGCCCCAAAATTGGACCTTTAGAACAGTTGCCTATTATTATTTTTTTAAGCTGCTTGATACCGGTTTGTGGTAATAACTATAATCACAAGAAATCTTTTTGAGTACTAACCACTTTTCTTCTTCTAGGGTAAAGGTATTTCCTCCTCCTCCATTCCATACTCCAGAAACGCTCCAGCTTGGTTCAAGTTGTCCTCTGACGCTGTCATTGAACAAATCATCAAGTACGCCAGAAAGGGTTTGACTCCATCTCAAATTGGTGTTTTGTTGAGAGATGCCCACGGTGTCACCCAATCCCGTGTTGTCACTGGTTCCAAGATCTTGAGAATCTTGAAGTCCAACGGTTTGGCTCCAGATATTCCAGAAGATTTGTACTTTTTGATCAAGAAGGCTGTCTCCACCAGAAAGCACTTGGAAAGAAACAGAAAGGACAAGGACTCCAAGTTTAGATTGATTTTGATTGAATCTAGAATCCACAGATTGGCTAGATACTACAGAACTGTCGGTGTTTTGCCACCAAACTGGAAGTACGAATCTGCTACTGCTTCTGCTTTGGTTAACTAGGTTTATTAAAGTTGGTTTTATGTTTTTTAAATATAGTTTCAAAAAGAGAAAGAATCCACTTTGTATTTCTAAGTTTTATTTGATGAATTTGTAGGATAATATAGACGGTTATTTTTGATAAATGATGTACTTTATAAATGTTTATTATATATTTATTGTGGGCTAATCATCTTCTGGTTCCAATGGCTCTATTAATACGAAATCTTGATCAGTTTTTAGTTTAAATGCTATTATGCTGTAATCTTTAATCCCCTTAAGTTCTTCAACGTCACTTTTGAAACCAGAATTGTATGGGTCAAGAGGGTCCACCGGTATACCCAGTTCAATCTCAGATGCAGCAGGAATGGTGGAGTTTCCTTTACTTTTAGCTGTGCTATGAATCTCATTGATCTTGGTTGCTGGTGAATCATCATAATCGTCATCGTCATCATCACTATCTCCCGTGGCAAAAGAAGGCATAGGAATATCAATATCGTCGTCTTCTTCTTCTTGTTGATTCACTTCTTCCTCAGCATGATCGTGCGTAGCATCACTCTTTACACCACCAACAGCCTTTATCATCTCTGCTAACTGTGTTTTAACCTCTTGGACTGTTGGCTTCTCTATTGCTAGGAAGAACGTTTGCTTGCCTCGTTTCAACTGTAAAATCGTCTTAAAAAGGGGTGTTAATAGAAATTGAAATTTCCGAAAGAAATATTAAAGGCAAAAAACATCATACACTCATTCCAACGGCCTGCGGGTCAACTGTTTTCTATTGCTTTCTCTTTATATTTCATCGTAATATTGGAATTATGTCCATCAACAATTTTTTTTTTTACACTTCGAGAAAAACAGCCAAAACGAAGAAAAGCTCCACCAAACAGAATGAAGATAGTCCACTTCAAGAACGTCGGCTCACACAGGGCGTCTGTGCTCTCGCTGTATCGCACACTGCTACGCCATGTATCCCACTTGCCAGAAATCAGCAGCGAGATACCGTCAGCTGAGGTGAAAACAATGGTGAAATGGGAGTTCAAAAGGAACAAAAAATCTTATTTTGGGGGTCAGGCGAGATTTCAGCTGAGAAAAGGGTATGAGCTTGAAGAGACCATCAGAAAGATGTTTTGTCTGGGATCAGACTTGCCAGAAAGTATAAAGTTGCTCGATGGTGTTTTACGTCAAGGCAAGGCAAGGAGAACCCAAGATATCGTTAAGAATACTGCAAATAAGAAGAACATGAAAAAGAGCATTTCCAAAAGAAAACCTGATTATTCCACATTGCCACCACTGCCACAGCAAAGAATCACCAGTGATGTTGTTGTTTATACTTTCTTGAAGAGGAAAAGCGGTGAATTGCCAAAAGTTATGGACCAAAAATTAGTTGAAGGATTGTTAAAACCACAAGTTGAGTTCGAAAGAGCCAAAAGATTGATGCAAATAGCATCTGACAAGATTGCTCGGGGTGTTTATAAGGTTAGATTGATCAGGGTCAATGCTGCTGCAAACGTGTCATTTTTGAGAAGACCATATATGCAATCAGCAGCAATATCCAGATTGGTTTTACATGAAATAAAGAGACAAGTGAAGTACAATAATATCCAAATATTCATTAATGAATGGGAGAAATATGCCAAGATGGAACAACAGTGGGAGATATTAACAGGTGATCC
>JAJLVX010000553.1:0-15292 GCA_030564525.1 Liangdongia berthetii | reverse complement strand
AAATGACTTCCAAAATGACTTCCCAGGTGACTTCGAAGTCATGACTTCCAAGTCAGAAGTCACCTCCAAGATGACTTCCATACTAAAGATGGGTCAAACATATCTTATGATATATAAACATTATAACCGTAATGGAATCGATTATGTATACTATTCATTAATAACACTACATACAGCCTATAATAATCATACTATTACAGTATATTTTCACTATATATAGATTTGAAACTTCTTCATCTTGACCTGGAGTATTCCAGTTTGGATTTCACTACAGTTTTTATTACTAATATATTACGTAATCACTATGTGACTTCCAAGATGACTTCCAAGATGACTTCCAACTCATGACTTCGAAGTCAGAAGTCACCTCCAAGATGACTTCCATCCGACCCCTAGTTTATAGCATTAGATGAACTGATGCTTATAATTTATGTGTATAGAGAGACAAATATGAGCAGTACCAAGTCGAACGTCAAAAAGGAAAAACAATGAGGACCACGAGATTCGAACTCGCGCATCCGAAGATATCAGAGCCTAAATCTGACGCCTTAAACCACTCGGCCAAGCCCTCATTTGCTTGCCGCTTTGGGTGCGGAAGTCAGCCTAATCGAAAACAGATGAATCAGCCCAAGTCACGTGATAATGCACCATTTCTTGATTCTGCTGCACCAACCGACAAGTTTTTAGATTGTTGATGGAGTCAAATGAATAGAAATAATGATCAGATTATAGATAATTCGTTAGTTTGATCGAAGTGGAAGTGGTTGATAGTTTTTTTAATTATAATATCCCACACCATTATTGCAACACTGCTATAGACTATAGTCATACCCACATTGCATGCACTTTGTGTTTCCCTTTGCATTCCAAACTCATCACTTGACACAGTTTTCATTTGCATCAAAACAATACACAGTTGCCAATCACATACACACTAAAATCATATCCATCCAATAAGAAGAGAGACAGACGTTGAATTATAATCATGGGTCCAGGTCATGACACATCGAGTCCCATCACTAAAGGCCCAAGAACTCTTCCATTAAGAGATGTTATACCTTCAATGAGATCCGTTTCTCCAAGTCCGCAGAGGTCTTTAAGCTCTTCAAGTGGTGTTATGAATCACGGTTCTACTGCGTTTAATGCTGGTGGTGCTAGCACTGGTTATAACATTGATGATGCTCTTTCTACAAGCAGTGAATTTGAAGTTGAAAAAAAATTGGTCCATAGATGGCATGATAAGTATTCTATATTATCAACTGTTAGCTTCCCCAAGCGTGGATTGTTATTCTGTGGGACCCAAAACCATGAAATTTTAATCTTTAATATGAACACTTTTGAAAAAATGGGTGTATTAAAAGGTCATAATGGTTCAGTTTTATGTTTAACAAGATCTCAAGATGAACAATACTTGTTTTCTGGTGGTTCAGATTCCTTAGTCAAAGTTTGGGACATCTCTACTGAAGCTATGACTGAAACTCACACCATCTATAGCTTAGTTGATATCGGTGATATATTTAGCATTGCATGGTCAGATTCCTTAAACACTATTTTTTATGGTTGTCAAAACGCATCCATTCTTTATGTTCATCTAACTGACACTATTTCTCATACTGGTGATGTCAATTCTTTACCTTCTCATAGATTTGACAAATTTTTCGATTCAAAAGGCCCAACTGGGAAATGTGATACAGCTTGTGGTCCAAAGGCTGAGATTAAAACTAAAACCAGATTGATTCAAGTCCCCGCTTCAAACATCCAAAGATATGCTCATAATGGGTTCATCTATTCAATCACCATTAATGATAAATTGTTAATTTCCGGTGGTGGTGATGGTGTTGTGAAATTTTGGGATTTATCAAATAATAATTTAACATTAAAAAGATGCATTGATAATGATGATTCGGTATTATCATTAGCCAAATGTGATTCATTTTTATATTGTGGTTTGACTGATGGTCAATTGAAGTTATGGGATTTAAGCACTTTCCAACACATTCGCACTTTTAACACCAGTGATGGTGCTGATATAATGGCTTTAGCTGCTGCTAACTCTTGCATATATAAAGGTTCCAAAGATATAATTTCCAAATGTAAAATTGGTTCTGATTTAAAAGAAGAATGGGAAGCTCATGATGGTCTAGTTTTAAGTGCTGAAATTTGCATAAAAGATGACAAGACATTATTAATAACAGGTGGGAATGATGCATCGGTTGCTATTTGGGATATCACTGATGATAACGTTGCTTTGAAAAGACATTCTGTTAGTTCATTGGATGATGATTCTTTATTATCAACATTATCTGATCTTGTTGCGTTCAAAACAGTTTCTAAAAACCCACAGCATTATATTGATGAATCTCGCCGTTGTGCAAATTATTTGTTCAATCTATTCAAAAAATTTGGTGGTGAAACTGAATTATTTCCAATAGAAGATGGGAATCCTATTGTTTATTCATGCTTCAAGGGGAAACAATCTGATAAACCAAAACCAAGAATCCTATGGTATGGCCATTATGATGTTATTGAAGCTGATGATACTGCTGGTTGGAAAACTGATCCTTTTAAAATGACTGCTAATGATGGATATTTGTTCGCTAGAGGTGTTAGTGATAATAAAGGTCCGGTTTTAGCTTCAATTTTTGCAGTGGCTGAATTACTTCAATCTGGATTATTAGAAGCAGACATTGTGTTTTTAATCGAAGGTGAAGAAGAATGTGGTTCTTTTGGATTCCAAAAAGTGATTAAAGAGCATAAAGAATTGATTGGTGATATTGATTGGATCTTGTTGAGTAATTCTTACTGGTTAGATGAAGATACCCCTTGTATCAACTATGGGTTGAGAGGGGTTTTAAGTGCCACTGTTGAAGTTTCAAGTGATGGTCCAGATAGACATTCTGGTGTTGATGGTGGTGTTTCAAGAGAACCAACTATTGATTTGATCAATTTATTATCCAAATTGACTAATGATGATGGTAAAGTTTTATTACCAAAATTTTATGAACCAATTAAACCATTGACTAAATCTGAAGAAGAATTATATAAAGATATCACTGAAAGATGTACAACAGATCTGGATACTCAGAAACTATTGGCTAGATGGAAATATCCTTCATTAACCATACACAAGATTGATGTTTCAGGACCAGGTAATAGCACCGTTATTCCTCGTGCAAGTAAAGGGTCATTATCACTTCGTATTGTTCCAGAACAAAACATGCAAGACATCAAAAAATTATTGGTTTCATATTTAACAGATGCATTTGCCAAATTACATTCAGCAAACAAGTTAACGGTTTCCATTATTCATGAAGCTGAACCATGGCTTGGTGATCCAACAAATGCTGCATTTCAAACATTACATAGGGCAATTTCCAAACAATGGGGCAAGGAACCATTATACATTAGAGAAGGTGGGTCCATTCCATCAGTTAGATTCTTGGAGAAGACATTCAATGCCCAAGCTGCTCAAATTCCTTGTGGTCAATCCACTGATAATGCTCACCTTGACAATGAAAAGCTTAGAGTGACGAATTTGTATGCGTTGAGAAAGATCTTGAAGGATACATTCATCGAACTACCAAAGAGACAGCATTGATATATTTAGAACAGCACACATAATTGCATATATGTATAATTACCATTGAATGAACTGCATTACTTTCATACGAGTAGTCTATTCCATTGTAGTTTCCATGGTTACCAGCTGGTGTTGTGCATACCAAAAGTGATGATAAGATCTGAACTTTGAAGTGTCCTCTTGACATATAATCAATTGCAACGAATAACAAACAGCAAGAACGAAATCGAGATGAGCAGTATCTTTGAGTTACCAAGCGATATCATCGAACAGGAGATCATCCCACTATTAGCACCAGCTGATATCCATGCGTTGGAACAGACTTGCAAGAAGTTGTACAACCTGATTCACACCTCATCCTTTGTTTGGCATGAATTATTCAAAAAGACCTTTGGTACCGATCCAACACCATTCTCATTAAACAAATGGCCAGAGTTATATAAACAAAGATCAAGCGCTAAGCTATACGTCTGGGGAGACTTAGCTGGTGGGAGATTTGCAATGTCAACTCCTGATGTTAAACCTGTTGATCATATCAATAGAACTGGGTTCCGTGTTAGTATTTGCAAACCAACAAAAGTCCCCGGTATAGATTGTACGTTGGCTGATGTTTCAATGGGTGGGTTCAGCTTCCAAATATTAACCTCTTCAGGGCAGATTTGGTCAAGTAGCACTCGAACTTATATGGGTGGTCGAACAGCAAGACCAGATTCTGGTGATCAAGATTGGAAAGGATTTTCACAAGGTGCTCAATTAGAAGATATTAACGTTGGATGGGTCCCTATGCCCACTGGACCATTTGGAAGACCTATTCGTATGCCATTGAGTCGTGATCTGAATCCTCCTCCAAGTATCATGCCAATCACTAGAATTCCAAGAATTCCTGAACATACAGGGAATGTTATTCCTCCCCATGTTACACAACCACATCATAGTGATAATGACAGTACTGAAAACAACTCTAAGAATAATGGTGATGATCAGATCACTAACAGATTTATGGAGAAACAAGTTACAATTCCAGCTGAAAATTCCAAACGATTTGTTAGTTTAAGTAGTGGTCGTTGTCATTTTGTTGGAATGGATGATAAAGGTCAAGTTTGGAGTTGGGATGGACAATCTTATGGTGTTCAAATCAAATTTTATGAACAAACTACTGATTTAAGCATTAATCACCAAGTTTTAAAAGTTGTTGCTGGTTGGAGTTTTAACGTTGCTTATTTATACAATTATGGATTGGTTTATTGGCATTCAAGAACCCCATTATCAGAAACTGATACATTTACATTGGCAAATTTTGTTTTGATTCCAAACACTGGTGCAACTTCTGGTGATGATAAAGTTGTTGATTTTGTTGCTGGTGAAGATTATATTGTATACATTACAGCTGGAGGTGAATTATTTAGAAATGATTTACTTGGCTTGGATAGTCTTCCATTAAATGAATTTAAAAGTCATTTAAAACTGAATTCTAAATCATTGGATCCTAAATTTACAAGATTAAGTGGTTCTTTTAAAAGATTTGCAGTTTTCAGTAATGAAGATATAGTTTTAATTGGGGAAGGTAAGAATGATACTCCAATTATAATTCCTGAACTACAAAATAAAGATTGTATCAGTATTGCTATTGGTGATTATCATTTCCTAGCATTATTAAGATGTGGAGATTTATTATCATGGGGACTTGAATCTGAATCTTGTGGCTGTCTTGGTTTAGGTAAACCTAATGATGTCGTTGATGGTATTATTGAAAACTCACGGTCTCTAAGAGTTCGGAAGCCTACAAAAGTTGAGATTGAAGGTAAAGTTGTTGCTATTGGTGCAGCAGGGTGGCATTCCTGTGCCATTGTATGTGAATGATGAGATCTATAAAGCAAATCAAACCAATAAATTATATATAATAATACTTTCACATTTTGGGGCGTGCTAGTTAATCACTAAGACCAAAGTATTTTGCATGTAGCTTAGAGTGTTGTTCAGCAAAGCTGGATATGAAATAATAAGAATGATCAAATCCCTTTAGATATTCATAAGTAACTTTACCAGCGTATTTAGAGTTCTTGACAGCATCCATGAAATTGTCTGGTTGTAGTTGATGATCTCTGATATGGAAACCATCAGCATCACCAATTTGAACCAAGATTTCTGGGGTTGGACCCTCATAATTTTTAATCAATTCAGTTGGATCATATCTTTTCCAAGTTTCTTTATCTGGGCCCAAATAATTACCAAAACAAGTCAACCCCCATGGAACAACACTTGGGTTACAAATTGGGGCAAATGCAGAACAAGAGACATATTTCCCTGGATTTTGTAGGAAAATTGATAAAGCACCATACCCACCCATAGAATGACCAGTTAAAGCAACTTTTTCAAAGTTCAAATTTGGATAATCTTGTTGCAATAAAGGTTGGATTTCAAAATTCACATAAGAATACATTCTGTAGTTTTCTTTCCATTTTTCAGTAGTAGCATCTAGATAAAACCCAGCAGAAGAACCAAATTGCCAATCATCATGTTCACCTTCGATGTTTGTACCTCTTGGAGAAGTATCTGGGTACACAACAGCAAAACCAAACTTATCAGCCCAAGGTTGGAAAAAGGCTTTTTCGGCACCATTTTGTGGAGAACAAGTCAACCCAGCTAAATAGATTAACACTGGGATGGATTTTGGCTTTGCCTCATCATAACCTTTTGGTAAGTATATGTTCAAAGGCATTGGGGTTTTAGTTTCCTTTGACTCATGGGAAAGCTTTAAAAGCTTCCCACCGAAACTGCGGATTGTTTGTTCAGTCTTGAAGTTTGGCATTTGTTTCAATTGAGTGTTCACACTGTTACCTCGATGTATTCTTGATACAGTTGCTTTGTGTGTTGTTCGAGTTTCAGAGTTTATATACTTTTTCTGGGCCCCTTTGCCAAAATGGAAAATTTATCCACATTGAGAAGGTGAGTGACGATTAGAAAGAAAATGGAGACGAGAAGAGTGCAAGTTGGTGCAATAATGGTGTGTTTACATATTATTTCATTCCACCATTTCACCAAGTATTCCAGAATTCATACTCTACGTTGGATCAGTATTAAATATATGACTTTGTATTCTTCTATAGAGACCAAGACCTATTATTTCTTACCACTCTTCTTAATACCACCACCAACTAGAGGCTTGCCACTCTTGATACCGGCAGCAGCAGCCTTCTTAGCAGCAGCGTCAGCCTTTTGCTTTTCTTTGAAAGCAATATCTTCTGGATCTAGATCAGCTTGTTGCTTCTTCTTAGACTTTAGAGCTAAAATCAAATGGTTAATACAAATTCAAAAGTGTGTCTTTAGATCATATAACATATCACTAAGAAGTATCAAAACAGAGGACAGAAAACATACGCTTTAGTTTACCACCTTGACGACCAGACATTCTTTATAATTTATGAGATGTTAAATCACTTCAACTTCCTTCTAGTATAAGTGCTACTGTGAAATCATAAAAAAATTACTCTTGTATAAATAGCATAACAATCACAACGAGATTTTAATTGACGTGACAGTTATGCAAAGAAATGAAAAAAAAAAGTAAAAATAAAACTCTCTCGGGGGCGATTCGAACGCCCGATATCAAGATTACTCTTGTGGATAACAATTACAGTCTTGCGCCTTAAACCAACTTGGCCACCGAGAGGTGTTGTGTCAACTGTAAGGTTTCGCCAGGAATCGCTGCTTGAATATACGATGTGATTAATAATAGATTAGTAATTTCTTTCTTGTCTCTCTCTGTCTGTCTGGTTCTCTCGTTATCTCCGGCTCGGGTTTATTACTTGAAAATTATCAATATCGCGTATATAAAATATTCTCCTCGAAAGTGTTATAAAAAGTTGTTAGAAAAATAAAAGAAGAGAGAATAATAAAAGTTATGAAAAGTTATATATATAGTCTTCTGGTATATTACCCTGAAGTAGAAGATGTAAATAAATAAACAATTCATGCTGTAAACATGTTGATAGTCATGTAAACAAATAAACAAATAAAAGTAAATAAAAGTAAATAGAAAGTAAATAGAAACTATTAGAAATAAAAATAAACATGTAAACAATTAACCTGATTCGGAAATCAGCAGCTTGCTTACTAAGTAACTAGTAATCAGTTACTTGAACCAAAGTTCATATCCTTACATCAACCGTGAGATGGATGCAGATTTTTATAATGGACCTGAAGATTGAAAATATACAAATTCTGGTCGAAACTTGCAAAAAATTGCAATAAAAACCCTTTATTATGACAAAAAGAAGATATATATATATATTTTGGATACACTGATCACATAACTACCAATCCCTCATCATTATTATATAATTATGAGTTTTATAGAGGGTATATAAATTTTTTATTTTCCAAATCAGTAAGGTCAAGCATTGATATATCAACAGGTGTCTTGATTTCATGACCCTCTTCATCAATGGTTGTCACAAATCCATGCTCATCCTCCACTTTCCCATCAGCAATGTCCTGGATCAGTTGTCTTCTTTGTTTATTTCTTCTTGAAAGAATAAATCTAATGAGTTGTAGAATCAACGGCGATAAAAACCAAGAACCAACAATCATGATCCCCCATGCTAAATGATATCTTGGCTTATCCTTAGCTCTCCAAATTTGTGGAGCTGCAATATTAACAGCACCATAAAACACCGACCAAATAATAGTACGAACCAATCTCTTGGAGTACCCAGCAGCACTTGATTGACACCATGAAAATGCAGCAATAAATGTAACACCATTTGCACTTGTTAAGAATATACCAGCCAAAATACCATCACTATATCTGATTGGCAAACATGCTGCAATCAGTCCACCAAGTAAGGCAATAGCAGTGAATGCCGTTGAAACATGCGCAGTTTGAGACTTGAAAATAACCAAACAAATAGAACCAGCTATGGATAATGCCGTACACCAACCAGCTGAAGCAACAGAAACTAAAGTGGAACCCAAATTAGATATACCCAAATTCTTATAAATAATTGTCGATTGGAAACTAATGTTATTACACAACATGTTCAAAAAGATAAAAATACCAAATAACCATGTAACTGGATCCTTCAAAGCTTCAATAACTTGATGTTTCTTGATTGTTTTTTGCTCAATAGATGAATTTGTAGCTTTTTTAATTCTTTGAATAACATGAACTCTTTCAGTAACAGTGAAAAATTTATATGTTGCTGGATTATCTGGATAGATGAAAAAAGTTCCAATGGATAAAAAAAATGACAATCCACCCAAGATTGACCAATATGCCTTCCATGGACTAATGTTTGGGACAAATTGAACACCATAAGCTAACAACCCTCCAGGAATCCCCTGTGCTAAACAACTGATCCAAAAAATTGGGTTAACAATGGCTTGCTCTGATGGTGTAAACCACATTGCAATAGTATGTTCAATGGCTGGTGTAACACCGGATTCAAAACATCCCAAAATAAATCTAATTGCAGCTAATTGACTGAAATTCTTAGCAGCAAGTGTAGTCAATGTAGTTAATGTCCAGATAAAAGTAGTACCACTAATATACCAAGATAATGGGATTCTTTGGAAAACCCAATGAGCTGGTGCTTGGAAAATCATGTAACCAGCGTAAAAAACTGTTTGTAGATTGTTATACTTTTCTTGATCAAGATCTAAATCTTCAAACATACCAAGTAAATTGGCAAACCCCATAGCATTCTTATCAAAGAATAACATGAAATTAACAGCGAACAAAATTGGCACAATAGTTAACCATAATTTACGTTTCAAGTTCTTCTCCAACTCAGGGGTCAACTCACCAGCCTCAGCTTCATGGTTCTTAAGTAGTTCCAAAGTGACATCTGCATCTTTGACACTGACGATTTTATCCTCTTCAAAAGAATGAATAGATACATTCAACTCCTGCTTCTCAATAGACGACATGTTTCTTGGCTTTGAAAAATATCCCAAAATTCATCACATTGTAGATATGATATATTTATACTTATACTAGTATATTAATTTTCATTTGGTTTGTGGCATAGCCTTATACCTAAAAGTGTGTATAATTTATATACTTTGTCAAACAGCCATAGTCGCCGGTATAACTGATCATATTGGGAAACATAGGAGAACTTTCTCCTGTTCAATAAAAATATAGCATATTCACATTTTGGATGAGGTGGTGTTTTATAAATGGGATATGGGATGGAAACATCAGGATTCAGTATTCAGGATGTGATGTGTTTCCTTTGATATGAAGTCAAGTTTCAAACTTTCAAGTGAACCGTGAAGTTCTGAACTGACCAATTGTAAACTGTTTTATTATCCATCAAGCTGGCATCCTCAAATCACAGTAACGTATAGCATTCAAGAAAGTCATGATGTGGACTGTGGACTTGTCATTTGACCTTGCTGCTTGCAGAACAAAAAATTAGAATGTAGACTGTTCAGTATTATACACGGTGACTGGATATTTGTATAAAAATAAAATTTTTATAACCCTAACCAACCCTAACCAACCCTAATGAACCCTAAAAATCTTTTATTTTAAACAACGATATATTCATATACAATGCGGTATGATACTATAGTGACTAGTCTATACATATAATTTACTAAACGTCTTAATTTCTAATAATTCATTTAAATCATTTTGGGGCAGAATATATTTTATCAACACTATCCACTCCTGCATTAATCTTGATTTGATCTTCTTCAAACTCATCCAATGGTACCAATTGCTTGTAATACACCGGGAAAAATTGCTTAATCTTTTCATTTACAACCGCTGGCTTAACAAGTTTATTGCTTTTTTCCAAGTTTCTCAACCATAATCTTGCAACATGTCTTTTATGCGTATCATCTTCTTTGAACCCCAATCTTGAATGTTGAAGAAACAGATTATTTACATATTCAATATCACCAGGCTGTAATTTATGAACAAGCGCATGCTTGAACCCAATCCAATGAAATGCAGCTAATGCTTCTCTTTGTGAATCATTGATTTCTGGATAACTGGTATCTCTTGGGAAATCACCAAACCCAATAAAACTTCTTGTTGAGAACTGGGGATAAAATTTACCATTGACATAATGAACTAAAGAATTACCATTTTCTTTGGCACCTCTGAATTTCCATTGTTCATCTGCAAGTGATTTCAAATATTGTGGATATTTAGAAGCCAACTCATTATAGATTGAAGATCCAGAAGTAACTAATGATTCACCACCTTCAGCACCCACCGCATGGACAAACAATGCAACAACATCTCCACCAAAATCATTATGAAACATTTGTGGATCAGTCGTTTGTTGAGAAACTCCAATTGGTGCTCTTTGATCTTTTGGCAAATGAGCAATTGACTTTATATGGGTCAAAGCTCTATTTAAACCTTGTGCGTCACGGACTTCACCAATATAACTTGAAATACCCAAAAATGCCAAAGTTGATTTTTTGGTATCATATTTATCTCTTGGAAAACCTCTAATAATATGGACACCATTACCAAAATAAATCTTATCACTAAAGTTTTCTAATTTTGGACCTAAAGTTGGCAACGGGAAAGTTTTTTTGGAAACTTGCTCTAGAGAAGAATTAAAACTTTTGATAGCATCATCAATTTCCTTCAAGTCTGAATCATTCAATTCATACAGATAATCTTCAGCCGATAGTTCTGAACCATCCCAAACCAATGGTCCTTCAATTTTTGCAGGCCATCCTTCAGGTAGTTTTATGGATTCATCATGTTCTTTTGGTAATTTTTCCCATTCATCACCAGATAACAAGACGCCTGGAGAATCAGAGTAATATCTGTAAGTATCAACAGTGGACATGATAATGAGCAATTAGTAATACTAACAATATAGTATTTAAAAGTTAAAACTGGATATACAGTTCCAGAAACCAGAAGAGGTTTAAAGGGTCTTTGCATGATTTATATGCAAAAAGCTGTGGTGGCTGCATCTCTGCATTTCATTACAATAATTTGGAATATAAGCGACTTTAATTTGAGGTTAAGCCATATAAAAAAATTACAAGAACTAGAAATAGCAAGAAAAGTGTGTGCATTTAGTGGACACTGGATTTATTGAGGCTCACTCAGCACTGTTTACAGCTTCAACCTCTATGCCAAGATGGAGAATTATTGATGAATGCTGTGTTGAGGTTTCTATAAAACATCACCGGAAGAAGTTTTCCCAAAGTTCCTATCACTTCACTATTACACTGACCTATATTGTTTGTTGAAGACTCAGAATTATGTCAAAAGAAGATATCAACACAGAACTCAAATCAATTACACCTGAAGGTTCAAATACAGATCTTTCACCTAAATCTGAATCCGAAACTGAACATTTAGGTGAAAAGAAGCCACTTACCAAATGGCAAAAGTTTATTAATGTTATTTGGGATGGTGAACAAACTCCAGAAGAACGAGCATATGTTCGCAAACTAGACATCTTCTTATTGACATGGGGATGTTTTGGTTATTTTTTCAAGGTTTTAGACACTACAAATTTTACAAATGCTTATGTTAGTGGCATGAAAGAATCATTGCATGTTGATGGTGATTCTTATAACTATGCATTGTCCCTTTACCAGGCAGGTTATGTTGTCGGTGGTATTCCTTCGCAGATTTTAATCTTAAAAGTTAGATCTTCGATCTGGTTTCCTGTTATTGACTGTCTATGGGCAATCCTAACCTTTTGCACAGCTGTGGCTAAAGATACCAAACACTTATATGCAATTAGATTTTTGATCGGGTTCTTTGAATCTCCATTCTACGTTGGTGCATTATCTGTTTTTAGTTCATGGTATACTGAAAAGGAGTTGGCAAAAAGAGCATGCATCTTGTATTCTGCATCTAATGTTTCCAGCATGTTTTCCTCTTATTTGCAAAGTGCTGTTTATACCCACCTTAATGGTGTCCATGGGTATGCAGGTTGGCAATGGTTATTTTTAGTCTGTGGTTCAATGACACTAATCTTACCAATCATTGGATCAGTTGCACTTCCTGATACTCCAGATAATCCAAGTAAATGGGCATTTTGGTTAACTGAAAAGGACAAGCAAATCGCTAAACGAAGATTTGAAGCAACTAGAACATCTTTCACTGGATATAAATGGAAAGATGTTAAAAACACATTGTTGAATTGGCCATTTTATTTCATTGTCTACACTTATACAAGTTACATGATCTTTACAAATGCGACTGGTTACTTCACATTGTATATTGATTCATTGAATAGGTTTTCTGTATCACAAGTCAACAATATTCCAACTGCTGCTCAAGGTGTTGCATTGATTGCAAACTTGATTCTTGGTTGGCTAGCTGATTACAAGGGAAGAGTCACTGTGTTATACATTGCTTTGATCATCAATCTAATATCTACAATCTTTTTGCTAATCAAAGTTGAGGCATGTCAATGGATTGGGTATATGATCTCTGGCCCATCGTGGGCATTTGGTCCCATTTTCATCAGTTGGACACAAGAGTTTTTGAGAGATAGACCATTTGAATCCAAGTTTACACTGGGAATAGCCAATGCCAGTGCCATCGCTAACTTGATTTGGGCAACTATTGTATTGTGGTCTACTGCACGCCAGTACCCATTCTACAGAGCCGCATGGATTGTGACACTAGTTCTAAATGTCATTCAATTCCTAGTCACTTGGGCCATTGATAAACTCGTAAAGCAAGGATATAATGTTAATCTACGTGACTTGAACCATGTGCCATGGAGTAAAAGTTACAACAGAGACGAAAAGGCAAATGAGGTTACTGCTTGATTGGGAAGCTTTAGCGCAAGAGGTTGAGGCTCAGGTTGATTTTAATGAGCTTTATTTTTGTATAAGTTTTCCAGAGAATCTTAACTTTTATAATCGTTGTATATTTAAGTTTGTAGTCTATTAATATAATGTCTTCTGTTGCAATAATTGGTGGTGGACCTGGTGGGTTGAATGCCCTATATGAATTCCTAAAAACTGATGGTCAATTGAAACCAACACTATTTGAACAAAACGGATCAATTGGTGGGACATGGAATGCCAGTTTACAAAGTGTTGATGATGGGTTTGGGTATGATGTTGAATCATTACAACCAAAGTTTGAAGTACCAAAACAATTGGGAACCAACAACAAAGTTGAACTGAGCCATAATAAGGATATCAAAACTTGGTCCAAGTCTGCAGTTTACAATGATTTATTTACAAACATTCCTAGAAAGTATATGAGATTCTCATACAGTGAACAATATCCTGAAACTAGGACTACTGATAATGGTGTTTTGAACCCATTCTTGTATCATTACCAAGTTAAGCAGTATTTGGAAAAGTTTATTAAAGACAACTCTTTGGACAAATACATCAATCTAAAGACTCAAGTGGTTAGTATTGTGCCTGATGAAGATAAAAATGGTGGAAAAGGTTATCAAGTTACAACCAGAACAATCAAAGATGATCAAGACATTTGGGAAACTAGACATTTTGATTACGTTGTTGTTGCAAGTGGTCATTATAATGTTCCATATATCCCCAAAATTCCTGGGTTGGATGAGTATAGAAAGACAAATAAAGTTATCCATTCCAAATCGTTTAGAGACACAGAATCTTTTGATGGGAAAGTTGTTGTTCTTGTTGGTGGGTCAATTTCAAGTGTTGATATTTCACAATACATTTATCCTCATGTCAAGCAGTTGTATATTTCCAAGAAATCTGAATCACCATTTGAATGGATCAATAAGGCTTTGAGTTCTAATGGTATTATTGTTAAACCCCAAATCAAATCTTTTGAAAAAGATAACAGTACTATTGTTTTTGAAGATGGATCCACTGTTTCAAATGCTCAAGTTATCTTTGCAACAGGGTACTATTACCATTTCCCATTCTTGGACAATGATATATTAAGAGTGAAGCAATCTTCACCATCAACATCAAATACATGGGTTAAAGACTTGTACTTACACACTTTCCCAATCAACCATGAAAACATTGCATTTGTTGGTATCCCTCAAACATCTACAGTGTTTGCATCATTAGAAGCAGAAGCTGCAGCCATTGCTGGTGTTTGGACAAATGAATCACAATTACCATCCAAGGAAGAACAAATTGAATGGATAAGCAAGAGATTGGAAGCTTCTGGTGATAACAAAACGTTCCAATCCTATTTCGTAACACAATCTCAAGAATGGTTTATTGATCCATTGATCAAGTTGGCTAGAAAGGATAGAGAACATCCATTAAAAGATGGACAATCTATTCCCAGCATCCTTGCTGCAATTGAGCAGACCGAAGAATTGTTTTACCAAGTTAAGGCTGGTCAGGTGGAGTTTAAGAAGGACTCTGAAACTCTTCAATCTTGAATAACATCGATTAATATGACCCATTTCTATATACCCCAGCGTAAATATCAGCACGATTCAATATTTGTAGAGTAAATGTGAGAACATCAAGGTGCAGAAGATGACAAATATGTTATGTAATCTTTACAAGGTTCGTTAAAACAAAAACGTAAAACATGTACTAAACTCTAGAGAGCTTTTACTCGGGTTTTATTTTACTTGACTTTAACCTATTTGGGACTTCCGGTTTTTGGTAGATACACACCTTCCGAAAAAGGTTAACGCAACTCCAATTAACGATTTTTATTTTCCTTGCTAAGGGAAATAAAAACCCTTAATTTTACCTGACCTTAGCGCCCAAAATAGTAATTTTCAGGCACGGGTCTAT
>JAJLVX010000551.1:0-15672 GCA_030564525.1 Liangdongia berthetii | reverse complement strand
ATAATAATATGTCAATAATGTTGCTGTATAAAGATGATTTAGAAAGCACCAGATCTCTTCAATTGGACGTAACAAGCGACGAATGGGATGGCAAAGGCCAAACCGAAGTAACTGAAGTGAATAACAGCGTATGGGATCTTTCTGTTGTGGACTCTGAATGGGATGTTTTCGTAGACACCTTCCTTGAAGTGGACTTGGTTCTTAGCAGAAGAAGCAAAGGTTCTTCTCATGGAGGTTCTGGCAGTGGATCTGACTATTTGACGGGCGAACATTGTGTGTATTGTATGATAGTTTAGTGTGTTGTTGTTGATGTGTGGTAACAAACAACTTTTTCAGGTGATGATGATATGATTGAATTTTTGCTTTTTTTTCTCTTGCCTCGAATTTCATTGGCCACTGGGGGAGCGGTTACCCGGTGATTAGTAACACATTAACTAATTAATGGTCATGTGACTGTATTAGCTAATACATGACAAATACCAACACCCCAACACCTCACACCACCCGCTAAGAAAAAATTAAACCCCTTCTGATTGGGTCTTTGGGAGTTGCCCTGTCGCCACCTCCATTTGGGTTGTTCCTTTCAGTGCAGCTTTGGATTATGGTGAGATTTTGGAAAAAAAAAATCAAATTGTATCACCAACTAACAACCATCAACAACAAACAAATTAAATCAAACATACATCAAAAATGGCTTTGGCTCCAATTACCGGCTCCTTGAAGAGAAAGATTATCGTCGACATATCCATTGGTTTCACCTTGGGTATCTCCTTCGCCTCATACTGGTGGTGGGGTATTCACAAGGCTAGAGTTGAAAAGAGAGAAGCTTACTATGCTAAGCTAGCTGCTGCTAAGGCTGCTGACGCTGAATAAATATCCTTCAAATTTAACACACAGTCATAACAACTTTAAACAATAGACAACAATAACAACAAAGACTACTTTCTAAAGAATGAGAAAAGATATCAAAACAATATTTAAGGAGCATTTTATGTCCTAGTTTGGTACAGGAAAAATAATTTACTCATATTCACATTTGGAAATTTTAAAAGAAAAAAACAAAAAGAAGAATCAAGAGATTAAGGCCTTATGCGTTTGTGAGTGCGTGTTTTTCATATATTATTTATATACTTATTACAATGTTACCTAATGGAAAAAGGACACATTTTTTGTTGATGTAGTAGTTGTACAATACTGTATTGTTGGACACGCTGATTGGCTAGTCCTTAGCTAGACCCTTGTTAGACTTCGCAGGCTCTTTTTTGCAATCCTCATTTAGAGACTAGACCCAAAAGTCTCATAAATTTGGGTCTACTAACATTTTTCATAAATTAACAGACGTACAACGCTACGTAAACAGTTCAATATCAAGCTGATCTTAATAATTAATACATATCCACACTAGAACAAGACAAAATCAAATAAAGAGATAATTATGTCAGACCCTTTACAAGCTCTACTTAATGTATTGGGTAAACATAACAAATCATTGGCCATTGAAAAGGGATTCTCATCTTCAATCAATGCTTTGGTCCCCTTTTCAAAATTAAAAGAATTAACAAACATCAATAACGTCTTTTGGTTCAATGATTCTTTAAATCTCATCAATCAATCAAATAATTCAAGCAACAATGTTTCGTTTTTAATAAGGTCAGATTTATCAAACATTGAAGTCTTGCAACAAAGAATCAAAGAATTACTTTCAAATAATTCAGGCTTAAAAATTGATTTGATTATAACTCATGATTTATACACTTCTTTTAAACATGAATTGGAAAAATTATCCATATATGGTGATTTGAATTCAATAAAATCATGGAAGTTATTCATATCCAATCCAAAACAAAACATCATACAGTTGAATCTACATGAATTTGATTCATTATATTTATCCAAAACAACAAACATCCCATACAAATTAGCAAATTGGTTAAATGATTATTTGATTGCAAACCCTCAATTATCAATCACTCACACATTAGCAAAGGGACTAAATTCTTGCAAATTTGTCTCCATATTCAAAAACTTGAGAAATAATTATATTAGTACAATGACTCCATTACAAAAAGCTCAATTATTGAAAATAACCAATGGGTTATATGGATCAAATTCAAACTCTTCAGGAAAACAAACAGATTTAATTGTTCTGGAAAGAAATCTGGATTTTTTGTCGGTATTATTAAACCAACTAAGCTATTCTGGATTAATTGATGAAGTTTATGGAATTGATATTAACTCAATCAAAATTGAAGATGATGAAATTGTGTTTTTAGATTCAGCTTCAGATAATGAAAATGGTCATGATTCTCTATATTCAACTTTGCAAAACTTAAATTTTGGAATTGCATGTGATTATTTAAATACAAAGGCAAAAGAATTACAACAACAGTATGATGGATTGCAACAATCTGATTCAATTGGTCAAATTCATAGCTTTGTTTCACAACTTTCTGATTTGGAATCTTTAAAACAACAAATATCAAATCATACTAAAATATCAGAAGCTATATTAAACAAATTACAAACGAATAATGAAAACTCTGAATTCAATCATTTATTGGAAGTTCAACAAGATATTTTACTTCAAAACACAAGTTATTCAAATTCAATCGCCAAGATAATAGATTTCATCATGCAAGGGTATAAACTATTGGATATATTAAGACTGGTGTGTATCACAAGCATTGTTCATAATGGATTACGTGAACGTGATTACATTACCATCAACAACACAATTATTGAATTTTATGGATTTGATATGTTTTTATTGATGCAGAATTTGGTTAAAGTTGGATTGATTGCAATTAGAGGTGATCCAGCCATCATCAAGAATTTCAGTTCTTTAAATTCAAAATTTGAATTGATTCCTATTAATGATGAAGATGAAGATGGAAATGAAAATGGACAATTATCATCACAATTACCAAAAGATTTATTGGAACAAAAGAATTCAAATTTTGCCTATAGAGGATATGTTCCATTAATCACCAGAATCTTACAAAAAACATTATTACCAAATAAAAGAAGTTCATGGAAAGATCTTGATTTGAATTCTTATCTTTTAGGTAAATCCATTGATGAAGAAATCACTGATAAAAGCATTGGTTTAGGCGGAGCCCTTCAAAAAGATTCAACTGTATTCATAGTGATGATTGGTGGTCTAACTTATTCAGAATTGGCTACAATCAAATATGTCGAGAAACAATTTAAAAAGAAGTTTGGCGTGGAAAAGAAGTTTATTATCTTGACTGATTCATTCATTAATGCTGAAAAGTTGTTGTTGAGTAATAAATAGATTTATTCATAGATACGACTAGAAGAACAAAAAAATAAGAAAAAACAAAGAAAACGAAATCTTTGCATAATGCATTACTGATATAGACTGTAGACACACCGTCTAATAAATTAAGATAATAATTAATATTGGTAGTAGTCACGAATCACTACAGCAGTATTTTAATGTGTCCATAACAAATATTTATATTGTTGCCCAGACCGATGAGGCCGGGTAAATAAAATTTTTCTAAATTGTAAACTAGAGACTTCACTCTCTTTTGGCATATCTAATACCACCATAAAAGCATTCCAAAAAGATTGAATATGCGTAATTTGGTTTGTTTGAACAGAGGGAAAATTGCCCCAGTTTCTACAACTGCTCCAGATCTTCCTGTCCATGCTGCCGTTTTTGATCCTGTTAATGATTCAATCACCATTGCATTAGGTCCTGGTGAGTTTGGTGTTGTGGAAGTTCAACAATTCACAAGAACAGGTGAAGTGAAGACACTAGCATCTTTTCCAGCAGATGCGGAATTATTGTCATTTGCACATTTTGCAGACTCTGCCCAATTGGTTCTCATTTTCAAAAATGGTGATATTGTCACTGCTACATATGATGCATTTAATGAAGATATAAACCCAGATGATACCGTTGTGGAGATTGTTGGTTGTATTGATGCAGGGATTAATGCTGCTTCATGGTCAACAGATGAAGAAACTCTGGTTTTGGTTACAAATGCAAAAACAGTGGTATTATTGAGTAGAATGTTTGAACCAATTACTGAAACAACATTAAGTCCAGAAGATGCTCAACTATCTAATCATGTTGATGTTGGTTGGGGTAGTGAAGCAACCCAATTTAAAGGGAAAGGTGCCAAGGCTCTAGAAAGAGAATTGATCAAAAACTTGGATTTGGAAAGAGATCATAACAAGAGAGATCCTACAATGCCACTATATGTTGATAGTGGTGATCTATCATCTTTTGATTCACACAATGCTGAAATTTCTTGGAGATCTGATTGTGAATTCTTTGTCGTCAGTACAATTGATGAGATTAACAATGTTAAAAGAAGAATGCTGAGAATGTTTACAAGAGAAGGTGAATTGCAAAGTGTCTCAGAACCAGTTGATTTTTTGGAAAACCAATTAGCTTGGGGTAATTTAATTACATCAGTGCAACGCAGAGTTCATAATAATGAAGAAACTGATGATTTGGAAGTTGTGTTTTTTGAAAGAAATGGGCTAAGACATGGTGAATTTAGTAGTAGATTACCATTAGATACAAAAATTGATCAATTATTATGGAATTCTACAAATGAAGTTTTAGCAATTTTGGCCAATGACAAGGTTTACATATGGACCACAAAGAATTACCATTGGTACCTGAAGCAAGAAATTTCCACTCACGGTGCTATTAATTTTATTAAATGGCACCCAGAAAAGAACTTGACTTTATTACTAGGTGCTGGTAACAGAGTTGAAATTGTTAATTTTGCATACAAGACAACTATTGGCCCATCAGTTTCTCCATTGGATGTTGGTATGAACATTGTTGTTGATGGTTCTTCAGTTAACATAACCCCATTGTCCATTGCCAGTGTACCACCACCAGTCTCTTACCGAGACTTTGACACAGATCATAATGTTCTAGACGTTGCCGTAAGCAGGTCAAATGAAACATTTGCTGCTTTGACAAATGAAGGAGTTGTCTTTGCAACATGTGATTTAGATGCCATGAAACGTGGTAAGCATCCAGATATCATTGCCACCATTAAGAAACATGAATTTGTCACTGATGGTGAGATTTTAAGACAAGTTGCATTTGCTAGAGATGATTTGGTTGGTGTGTTACTGGATACAGAGTCAAATATGTCTAGAATAATATTCATCGATTTAACTGAAACTAATGATCCATACGTCAAAGGCACCATAGATTCAATGATGAAGATTGTGTTAATAAAGTCTCAAGCCAATTGGGAACACATTACATATGAAACAATTGATGGCGCAGTTCATAAAGTTTCTAAACAATTCAGTGAAGAGATTGAAGATGACGAATTTGTCACCACTCAACTCACACAATTTCCAAGTTTGTGTTATGACTATGAAGTTGCAGTCATTTCAAATGTTCAGCATGATGAGTATGAATTTGACAATGAATGGAGAGAAGACGAAAGTAACGGAGACCTGGTTGCATTTGGTATCTCAACTAATGGTAAACTGTTTGCTAATGAGGTTCAATTATCTTCTGCTATTACTTCCTTGAAGGTGACTGAACATCATTTGATGGTGACTACAGCACAACATACGTTAAGATTTATCCACTTGAACACAACTCAGTTTAAGCCATTAACAGATTCAACAGATTCCACTAATGATGAAAGAATTCGTTTGATTGAAAGAGGTTCATTGTTGGTTAATGTGATGCCATCTAAATCTGCTGTTGTTTTGCAAGCACCAAGAGGTAATTTGGAAACAATCCAACCAAGAATCATGGTGTTGTCTGGGGTTCGTAAAGATATCAAGTCTAAAAACTACAAGAGTGCATTTATTACTTGTCGTACACATAGAATTGACTTGGATATTTTACATGATTACGATCCAGAGCTGTTTATGAAGAATGTTGAGTTATTCGTCAAACAAATTGAAAGAGTTGATTATTTGGATTTGTTTGTTTCTTGTTTGCATGAAGAAGATGTTGCAAAGACTAAATATAGAGAAACCAACACAGATGAAGAATTTGACAAACAAGTTGCTGAATTACAACAGAAGCAACAAGAACAACAACCATACTTCAAGAAACAATGGGTGGATCCAAAGGATTCCAAAGTCAACAAGGTTTGTAATGCTATTTTGGATGTTTTGTTAAAGCCTGCATATAAATCAAAATACACCCAAACCATAATCACTGCATATGGGTGTGAAAAGCCAGCAAATTTGGAGGCGGCATTACAATTGATTAGTTCTTTTGAAGATAAGGCTGAAACTGAAAAGGCTGTGATTCATTTGTGTTTTTTGCAAGATGTCAATGTTTTGTACAACGTTGCTCTTGGGTTATATGATATCAAGTTGACTTTGTACATTGCCCAACAATCCCAAAAGGACCCAAAGGAGTACCTACCATTTTTACAAGACTTGTTTGAACAAACAGAATTACGTCGTAAGTTCTTGATTGACACTCATTTGAAGAAGTATGAGAAAGCTATTGGTCATTTGGCTGAGATGATTAAGGATGAAGCAATCACTGAAGAGTTTAAAAACTACGTTGTTGAACATGAATTGTACAAGGTTGCTTTGAACATTTACCGTTATGATAATGAGAAGCAAAATGTCATCCTTGAACTATTTGCAAACAATTTGTATTCTAAGCAAGAGTACGCTGAAGCTGGTACTACATATGAATTGCTGGGCAAGTTGGACGATGCATTAGAATCCTATATTTTAGGTCAAAAATGGAGAGAAGCTTTAGCAATTGCCCATCAAGATGCATTCAAAGACCAATTAGAAGATACTGCAGAACGTTTGGTTACTTCATTGACAGATGCACATAAGTATTATGATGCTGCTAGAATTGAATTTTCTGTTTTGAAGAACTTGGAAAAAGCTGTTTTGTTATACTGTAAAGAGTACTATTATGAGGAAGCCATCTTACTTGCACACAGTGAAAAGCACGGTGAATTAGTTGAGAATGTTATTGATCCACAACTGGGTGATGGGTTTGGTACGATAGCGGAATTAATTGCAGATTGTAAAGGTCAATTGACTTCACAATTGAAGCGTTTGAGAGAGTTGAGAGAGAAGAAGGCTGAGGATCCATATGCTTTCTTTGGTCAAATTGAAGATTCAGATGCTGCTGATAACGTTTCTATTGCTCCATCTGAAACATCCACTAAGGAGTCTTTCTTCACAAGATACACAGGTAAGACCTCAGGTACAGCAAAGACAGGTGCTTCTAGAAGAACAGTGAAGAACAAAAGAAGAGAAGAACGTAAACGTGCTCGTGGTAAGAAGGGTACTATCTATGAAGAAGAGTATTTGGTAAAGTCTGTGGGTAGAATGATTGAGAGACTGGAACAAACCAAGCCAGAAGCTATCAGATTGATTGAAGGATTGTTGAGAAGAGCAAAAAGAGAACAAGCTTATCAGATTCAAGTCAAGTTTGTGGAACTGTTAGAAGACTTGAAGGCTAATATTGTTGAGATTTACAACATCAGTGAAAAGGATCGTGAAAGAATTGATGAAAATGGAGAAGTTTACTATGTTCCAGAGATTCCAGTTCCAACTATTCCAGAATTCCCAAAGAAGAGCGTATTGGACTACTGAGTTAGACTTCTATTATTTATTAAATTGGGTAACATTACTCTAGTTCTAGTTGTAATAAATATTATAAAGAAAGATATTATTCAACGCATTTCAAACATCCCACCGTAATCCTTAACATAGTACCCACTCCTTAGTTTTGATTCATGATCCAACACTAAATCCTTGAATGTGTATATAGCCTTCTTTGTAGCATTTGTCACAGACTCTTTCTTACTTTTTTTGAAAGCCATTGACCTCAGCGGCAAGTTATCAGCTCTACCATTACCCACTGCTTGGTGTGTTGTTCCATCTTTCAATTTGATAATGACTGTGGATTGAGTGATGATTGTATATGATTGAACACCAGTAGCATCTTCCAATCCCATATCAGCAATGACCTCGGTATCAATTATTTCTGATGACCAACCATTATAACCAAACGCTTCGTTTGCCATCTGTATTAGTATGTGCAATGAAATTTTCCTCGTATTATTTGGATTGAGTGACTTTCTAGCAATCTGAGCTTTGTGGTTTTCTATTTTGGCCTGAAGTGTTCCAATCTTGGACATTGACCATTGACTTGCCGGTCTTTCACTAAAGTCATCATCTAATAAAAGTCCCATTGTGTCTATACTGGGGAATAAAGTTGTTATTGTTTGGTTCGATTCAGATTCATATTCGGCCACCAACTGGTCAACATGATCATCACCATTGTTAACCACCATTGCTGTTTTACTCTGCTGAGTCCAGATAAATAGCTACTTTAATAGCTTAAAATCAAAATCAAAACATCACCAAAAATAATATATTATTCCGCCACCAAGAATCGAACCGGGGAATCCTCAAAGTTCCAATTTTTCTGGTCGCCAAATTTTTTTTTTTGTTTTGTTGACACGAATAGCGAAATTGTCAACAACAGAAACAACAAAGGCAGATCAACATAGATTTGTTTTGCTTGAGAGCAACTGGAAAGGTATGCATTCGATTGAAACACAGCAGGGTATAAAACTAGTTCATTATTAATACTCTTTTTTTACGATTAAGATGGATCTAATATCTGGGTTAATCACGACGCCCAAAACACAGTCAGCAGAAGAGATCATCCCAGTTCTATGTGATAGACTTGCTCATGGAACACTGGCAGCAGACAAAAGAGCCGCAGTGCTGAGTTTGAAAGGGTTCAGCAGACAGTATAGAGAGCTTGTAATTGCTAATGGTCTTCGTGGCCTCATCTCGACAATCAAAAATTTTACACTGGACACAGAAATCATTAAAGGTTGTTTGGAAACATTGTTGATTTTATTCATTAGAGGTGAAGGTGATGACGACTTAACTAGAAGATGGATTTCACAACAGTCAAGAGTCCAGAATGGTAAATATCCTTCTCCATTGTTAATGAAGGAGGAGAACACTTCAATTGATCAATTTTCGTTATGGATTGCTGATGAGATTGTTCAAGACAATGAAAACATCGTTGTTATTGTATCTTTGTTGGAAAACACAGATTTTTACATTCGTTTGTATACACTTCAATTACTTGAAGCCCTTGTCTCTGTTCGTCCGGAAAGAGCTAAAGATGCATTGTTGAACTCTACAATTGGTATCCCATCTTTAGTGGCTGTTTTAGAAGATCAACATGACCCAATTAGAAATGAAGCTATTTTACTATTGATGGCTATCGTCAACAACAATTTTAACATTCAAAAGTTGGTTGCATTTGAAAACACATTTGATAAATTGTTTGAAATCATTCACGAAGAAGGTGATATTAGAGGTAGTATTGTTGTGCAAGATTGTTTGTCATTGGTTAACAATCTGTTACAATATAATGTCTCCAATCAAAATCTTTTCTTGGAAACAAATTGTTTGCCCAAATTAGCATATTTAATCAGTGAACCATTGTCTGGTGAAGAAATCGTTTGGAATGATCAAAGACTACAAAACATCACCATTGCATTGGAAATTGTCAAACTGTTTGTCATGGAAGGCAATGAATCTACAAAATCAAAACAAGATATATTGTATAAGGATGGCATCTTTGTACATGTTTTGAGACTATCATTTTCAGCAGTTGTTCCAAATTCTATTAGGTCTATTGCATTGTTGACAACTGCTGATTTAATTGATAAAAACCCTGATTTGCAATACAATTTCTCCACAATAGATGTTCCATACATTGACCCAAGTTTACCCCAACAATTACAAAAGTACAAGGGAAACATTCCTGTCGTTATTGCATTGCTAAATTGGTGTTTGTATGTTAATTCTGTCCATTTGTTTGACATCCGTGTTGCTGCTGCTCATTTGCTACACGCTTACTTCAAAGAGAACAAGGAAGCTAAGCTTGGATTCATCAATGACCAAATTAGTGCTTACAAGGGTGATTTATCAACCAAGAATATAGAAGGTGAACAAAAGTCACAGGATATTGAAGAGGAAAAAGAACAACAGGAAAATGGCACAGCACCAGAAAACAACCAAGACAAAGACCAACAACAACAAAACTCCGAAGCAAAAAGTGAAGATGACAACGAAGTTGCGATGGTTAATACTAATGGTGAAGTTAGTTCGTTACCAGTCATTGACGAAAAAGAACCACCTATTGGTAATATTTTTGCTGCTTTATTAGAATATGATCCAGATGTAAAATTGAACCCATACAAAATTTGGTTCTCCAGTGTTATTTTGATGTATTTATTTGAAGATGACGATGAAATAAAAGAAATTGCCATGAATGTGACTACTGGTGACGAGGAAGCTGGTGAAGAAGTTTTAACCGCTATTCAAGCAATTTCGGAAATTCTGGTGACAACTTTAAGATCACCAGATCCAAGACCATCTATTGGGTACTTGATTTTGTTGAGTGTCTGGTTATTTGAAGATTTTAGCGCTGTGAATGATTTCTTGAGCGAGATTTCTTCTGTGAAGGCTTTATTGTCGCATTTATCACAACCTTCCGAAAACCCTATTGTTGAAGGTTTGATTACAGTGTTAATTGGTATTGCATATGAGTTTTCAAGTAAGGATTCACCAACTTCAAGGGTTGAATTCCATTCATTGTTGTGTAAAATGATTGGAAAAGACAATTATGCCTCTAAAATCCGCCAATTCAAAGAATCTAATGAATTTTCAAATTTTTCTGAGGATGCCATTTTCAATCCACAAAGAGATGATTCTGGGCTACCAAAAGTATTTTTTGATCCAATTTTTGTCCAACTTTTCAAGGATAATTTCAACAGAATAAGAAATACATTGAACAAGGACCCAAATGTTGAATCTAGTGGTCGTATCTCATATGAAAAATTTGAAGAGTTGCAAGAAAATCATCATCAGTTGAACAAGTCATTTGATAGTTTGACTTTGAAGTCACATGAAGCTTCCAAAAAGGCTGGTGAAACTATTTCCGAATTGAATGAGAAACTTGAAAAGACTACGTTATCTTATGAAAATGCAGAGAAAGAGTTGACACTGCTAAAGAAAGAGCAAGAAGAGCTATCAACTGAACTAGATAAGATATCCAAAGATTTGGAAAAGACTAAAGGCTTATATGCTGAACAGACCAAATTATCCTCAGATCTACAAAAGGAATTGGATACTACTAATTCAAAGTTGTTGGCTAATAATTCTGAGATTTCAGATTTGAAAGAAAAACTCGATCAAACTTTGAAAGAGAAGAAAAAACATGAAGAAGGTATCAACAAGATGAGCAGAGAGTTATTCCAATTGACCAAAGAAAACAACGAGTTGAAAAAGACCATCAAGAAGCTCGAGAAATCTGCTGAAGATAGCTCTAAAGCTTTTAACAAGACTCAAGAAACATTAAAATCCATGATTGAAGAGAACAAAAAATTGAAGTCACAGTTGGAACAGTTGAGAAGAGAGGTATCTGACGCAAATGATAGAAGCAATCAACTTGAAAGAAGTTTGAATGACACGTCCAGCAAACACGTTCAAAGCAATAACCTGGTTAATGAATTAACAGCTAAGTTGAGATCATTGGCAAACAGTTATAGTGAGTTAAATACCACCAAGGGTGAACTAGAGAAACAATTGAGCAATGTTCAAGTTGAGTCAGAGTCTAAGATTACTGAATTACAAACTAAACTTTCAGAGTTTGAGAAGAGCAGCAATGATGCACAATCATTACAACAACAAATGAATGATGAAATTTCTGAGTTGAAGAAGTCAATTGAATCTTCAAAAGCTTCATACGAAGAGAAGTTGGGTCAAATGAAAACAGACTATGAAGAATTATTGATCAGCTTTGGGGATACTGAAAAGGATTTAGAAACATCAAAAGTGGAAAAAGCAAACCTACAGAAACAATTGGATGAGACAACTGATAAGTTATCAGCTGTTACTAAGGAGATTGATTTACAAAAGGATACACATGTTGCAGAACTGGAAAAACATAAAGAAATTCACCAAAAAGTCCTTAAAGAGTCAGAAGCAAAATTAAACACTCATTTGGACAAGCATAAAGCTGAAATTGAAGAATTTACATCGAAGGTTTCTGAATTGGAAGATCATAAAATATCATTGGTCAAGGAGATTGGAACTCTAAAGGAATCACATTCTAGCAAAGAAGGCCAGTTGAAAGAAACTTTAGAATCTTTGAAGGCTAAAGAGAGTGAGATTGAGAAGATTTCATCTGAGTTTAGAGAGTTAAAAGATACCCATGAAACACTATCCAAATCCAAGATAGATATTGAAGCTAAATTGAAATCCACATTTACAGAGTTGGAACAAGAAAACAAAAGGCTTAAGGATGAAGTGGCAACTTTAACTACAGAGAAACAAGAATTGGAAACTGAGTTGGATGCTGCTTCAGCTGAAGTTGACAAGCTTGAAGCTGACCACAAAAAGGAGACTTCTGCCTTGAAGGAAAAACTCGAAGAGATCAGTTCTTTAGAAGCAGAGAAGAAGTCATTAGCAGCAACTCTGGAAATTATTTCACAAAAAATTGAAGACAAATCAAAGGAGTAC
Organism: Liangdongia berthetii; assembly: GCA_030564525.1. NCBI lineage: Eukaryota > Fungi > Ascomycota > Saccharomycetes > Phaffomycetales > Wickerhamomycetaceae > Liangdongia > Liangdongia berthetii. The sequence goes on along the minus strand of JAJLVX010000551.1, from coordinate 3,108 downwards.
GAAGTTTTGTTGAAGGATTTCAAAACTAAGAAGAGCGAAGCTGAAGGTTTTGAGAAAGAATTAAAGGAAGAGAAGATCAAGAGCGATGAACTTTCAAACAAGATTTCATTGTTGGAAACTAAGAAGGGTGAAGTTGATGATGAGTTAAAACAAGTGAAACAAAAACTCAACGAGAAAGAATCCCAGTTAAAAGAAAAAGATCAAACCATCACATCGTTGCAATCTAAGCAAGAAGCTGCTGAACTAAAAACTAAAGAAAATATCAAAAAGTTAGATGGCGAGATTGCTTCACTGAAAAAATCACTTGAACAAAAAACTCTGGAATTTGAGAAGGAAAGATCACTATTAAGTGAGAATTCAAGTAGTGCCACCAAAGAATATTCTGAAAAAGTTTCCAAGTTGGAGGATGAACTTCAGAAGAAGGAAAAGACTTTTGGTGTAAAGATTGCTGTGCTTGAAAAACAAAAGGAGAAATTGGAAGCATCTATTACAGAGCTTCAAAGTTCATTAAATGATGCCAAATCTACAATTGCTGAGAAGACATCTGAAGTTGATTTGCATTTAAAATCTTTGGAAACCCTTGAGAATGAAAAACTAGAATTGAATAAAGATATTGAAACAAAGTCTAATGATTTGAAACAGATTGATACACTGAAGAAGGAAATTGAAGGGTTAGATTCCAGAAACAGAGAATTGGAAACTATGTTGAAATCAAAGACTGAAGAAATTAGTGAAACTGAAAAGAGACTTGAGCAAGAAGTTGGCTCTTCTAAGAAGTTAGAACTTGAAATTCAAAAACTGAAGGAAACTTCTGAACAGCAAATCAAGAAACACAAAGAGGAAATTGAATCATCTAAGAAAGATTTGAATGACGTGGAAAAGAAATTGAATACCACCATTGAAAAGCATAAAGCTGAACTTGAAGCATTGGAGAGTGATTTGAAATCAAAGACAGATTCTAATGAGGAAAAGAACAAGGAGAACTCCATTACAATTGAGAATTTGAAGAGCGAAGTGTCCAAGCTTGAAAAAGAGAAAAATGAACTTGAAGCTTTGAAATCCGAACAATTAAGCAACGTTGAGAAAGAGTTGGAAGTTTCAAAGAAGAAGATTCAATCTGTTGAAGACGAATTAAAAGACGCTAAAGCCAAGAATACGACTTTGTCCAAGCAGGTTGAAGACTCGAAACTTGTGCTTGATGAAAAGAACAATCAGCAATCCGAGCTTTTGTGCAAAGCACAAGAGGAAAATGCTAAACTACTGAAAGAATTAGAAGAGTTAAAGTCTGCAACTGTTCCAAAAAGTGATTTGGATGATTTGATGTTGGTTATGGATGAGTTGGATGAAACGAAGAAGAAGTACAAAGCCAAGCTGAAAGCAATGGGTGGCGAAGTTTCCAGCGATGAAGACGACGACGACGATGATGACGACGACGAAGAAGAGTAAACTACACGACCACCGCATATCTCATAGACTGTTTTGAATATAGATCCCACACATTAATATTAATGCAGACGCGGCGCGCGCGGCCGTTATAGATTTGATTTCACGTAGGGTAACCCCAAAAAATAAAAATTGGCGTCGCGTAAAATTTACGCGTCTCTGTTCACAACAACAACAACTCTTAACAACCCATTAGAACATACTCAACACAGATATCGATCAAATGGTTGAAAAGAGACCAAGAGAAGAGAACGGCACCAACGGTGCTGGTGACAATGACCTTTACCTGTCCGATGAAGATTTGAATGACAGCCAGTTTGATGTTGAAAACTACTTGACCCAGACTCAAGATTTCAGCAAAAGCAAGAAGGCAAAAACTCTGAAGTTCATGACCCAAGCTCCACCCCAAGCTTCAGCTGTTTCAAATCTTAATGATAAACACTCTGGTATAATAAAAAAGGTTTTTTTAAGAAATTTTATGTGCCATGAAAACTTTGAATTAGAATTTGGTCCCAGATTGAACTTCATTATCGGTCATAATGGCTCTGGTAAAAGTGCCATTTTGACAGCAATTTCAGTTTGTTTGGGTGCAAAGGCAAGTGAAACAAATAGAGGTTCCAATTTGAAAGATTTGATTAGAGAAGGTGCTAAAAGCGCACACATCACTGTCGTTTTGTACAATGAAGGCCCTGAAGCTTTTGAGCCTGGAAAGTATGGGCGTGAAATCATTATTGAACGTACTTTTAGAAAGGACGCGACTCAAGCTCCATATATTTTGAGATCAGAAAATGGCTCAAAGATATCACAGAAAAAGGCTGATTTGGATGAAATTCTAGATTATTTTAGTATCGCTGTTAATAACCCAATGGCGTTTCTTTCCCAAGATCAAGCAAGATCCTTTTTAACTGCAAGTACTGATGAGCAAAAGTACAAGCATTTTATGAAAGGTACTCTTATGGATGAGATTATTACCAACTTGAAGGAGACAAATGCGAAAGTTTATGAGATCAAGATGAATTTAATTAGAAAAAAAGATGACATGAAAAGACTAAAAGAGGAAGACAAAGCTGCACAGAAGCGTCATGAAGCTCTTTTATCTTCACATGATTTGCGTGAAAGACAACGTATCCTACATGGTAAATACTTTTGGATGGAAGCTGCTAAATCCAGAGAGTTGATTGATGAAGTTAATCAAGCAATTGAAGAAATTGAAGGTAGTGTGAATGAGATTCAAAGTAGAATCAAAAAATTCCAAGAAGAAGAACATGCTACACGAGAACGTCAAAAGAAGTTGATTAGTCACAAGGAGACTCTGATGCAAGATACCGAACAAGTTAAACAAACTTTGAAGGAGAAAAAGGCCAGAGTCACACAAGCAAACGAAGATTACAATGCAGCCGAAGCAAAACTTCAACAAGTTGAGGAAGCTATCAAAGAAGCTCAAAATGATATCATGCAGTTGACTGAAACAATTGAGATCGAGGAAAGAAAGATCCAACAACAAAATGGTGGTTCTAAGGAGGTGTTACAAGGCCAGATTGAACATCTCGAAGGCAAGATACATCAGCTATCACAACAGCTGGAACAGAAACAACAAGTTTATGACGATTTCGATGCAAAAGCTCGTTCTGAACATACTGAATTCAGCAATGAAATCAGTAGAAA
>JAJLVX010000550.1:0-15748 GCA_030564525.1 Liangdongia berthetii | reverse complement strand
ATTACAAATAATTTTTTATTGCGAAAATATTCAAGGTGTTAATATAAGTTTACAACTTGTGACACTGAACTCATAAGAAAATGTCCGCAGCGAAACAGGAACCTGTTAAACAGTCAACAGTGAATGATGGGTTCACTTCTAAATTGACCACAGCAACAATCAAAAATACAATTTCATTGATTTGGTTTTTTCCATTCAGACATCTCGTCTCCTTATACCAAGTCTCACCAGAATTATATCACCAGAACAAACTATCTGCTCCTTACTCCAGTGATATCGATTGTATTACCAGCAGCATCAAAACCGAAGGGGTTTTTTCATTATGGAGAGGGTTCATCATTATAGCATTCAGATTTGTTCCAGTAGAGATAATAACCCACCTTTTTGCAACGAATATCAAGAATCCATTCAATAAGAAAGATGATGCACGCAAGTGGAATATGTTCATAATTGCGATGGGATCTGTCCTTGCATTATTCAAAACATTAATCTGTTTCCCAATTGACTATGCTGGGTTGTTGTTAAGCACTGATGTGACTCCAAAGCAATTTTTAGGTTTTGCTGATGTCTTTGCTCAAGAGTTGCCAATAGGTGGAATAACTGGGTTGTACACTGGTTTCATGGCATGTGTACTTGGTGTGAGTCTTTACAGAGCGCTTTTCCTTTCAACCCAACCATTGTTGACAAGAGCTTTAAAACACACTTCTTCAGTGTTTGTTGAATTCTTGATTAAATTGTTTCACAGTTTTTTGATTTCATCTATAACCTTCCCATTTGATGTGATTAGAAAAAGAATGATTGTTGACTCAATGCAACCAACCAAACGTTATTCTAACATGTTTGATGTTTTTAATACAATAGTTGAGGTTGAAGGGTTCACTGGGTTCTTCAAAGGGATGAGATTGGAATTGATCAAGACTTTTATAGGGATTTCTATGGTGCTTCTTCTCCAACGCAGTGTTAATACAAATGATATTAAAAAAGACAAAGATTCAGAAGAAACCATTAGTGATGAAATGAATAAGAAGCGTGGAATTTGAATAATCATACGATAATCCACTAGAATGATGACGCACATGATGAGTAAATTATACTCTCAATTATTTGATTTACAAATATATAATCATATACATACAACAATGTAATTATATGTATTATAATTTATCATTTATGTAATAAGACTTTATTTAAGAGAACCGTCAACCCATTTCAGACATCTTGACGCTTCACTGTTGTCAAGTTTGATCCATTGTGCAGTTCCAAAGTTGAGTTTAATACAGAATCATCAATTACTGGATCTGATTTCCGAACATTAACAAGATTGATTTCCTCGAACGAAGTGGAATCTTCTTCAGAAGAACTATTATCAATCACATCTTCAACATATGTGTAGTTTTCAGACTTTCCACTAAGCTTTCTGTCCCTTTTATCAAGCAGTATAACAATAATATAAAAGATTGCTGTTAACAGTGAAGTTCCAATTGTTGTGGGATACCCAATCTTCCATCTTGGGGCCGCACGATCACCAAGCTTCTTTGCTGTTGGGAACAAACCCAAAGGTGCCCAAGTGTTTAACAGATAGCCAATACTCATCATAGATCCCATAATAAGTGCTTTCTGTTCTGGATCTTTTTTCAACATAACAGACACTGTGGTGAACAAAATAGGAGAGCTGCTATCACGAATGCCTGTAAACCAAAATGCAAAGAGAACCAAACCTTCTGGAACATTGTATATTGTCATAATGATAGCAAACACTGTGATTGCAAGTGAATTGATTGTAAAAATAATCCAGGGTGGATACACAGCAACTAGTGCTGTACCGACGAAACTAGCCACAAGACACACTGCATTTGTCACTGTTGGATATGTGTTGATCTGGTATACCGAATAATGATCTTGATGTGCTTTTAACCATAGATTCAAACGACCACCAGGATAATGGGAAATTAGCATTGAAGTAAAAGTTAGTACAAATCCATACCACTTCCAATGTGATAAAGTACGTTTCCATAAAGCCCAATCTAGCCTTTTTGCTTTAGCAACCTTGTATCGCTTTGACCTTTCTTGAACCAACTCAAACTCTTCTGGCGTCAGATACCATGGTTTACCAGAATCTGGAGTCCCTGGCCACAAAGTAAATCCCAAAAATGCAATAGGGACAGTGATGACACCATCAATAATAAACAACCACTTCCAACCCTTCATCCCAGAAACGCCATTCAAGTTCTTTCTGGCAGCTGCTTGTAAGAATCCACTACACATGCTTCCCAGACCTGAACTTAGAAACCACGTACCAGCACGACCATATAATTCTGGTGGATTACCTTTGTAGGATTTAGAACCATACCATCTACCAAGAACATCGTGAATCCCTAAAAATGCTGGAGCCTCAAATAAACCAACAAGAAAACGCACAGCATACAGTTGTTCAACTGTTTTTATGGACGCTTGACAAAAAGTACATACCCCGTATAGAATTTCAGTGGTTGGTAAAACATATTTGGAGAATTTTGGTCTTGATAAAAGTAGCATAAACGGTACCTGTCCAACAATGTAACCCATGCTGTAGCAGATATTCAACCAATTAAGTTCATTACCATATAGTCCCAAATCTTCTTTCATACCAGATACATAAGCATTTGAAATGTTTTGCTGATCTAAGAACTTACAAAAGAAAGAACAACCAGCATATATCAAGATTGATAGATCCAACTTGAACAACAGTTTGTTCTCAAAAGCACCGTAATTTTTAGGATACCATAAAAACATGGCCTTAAAAGCCTGAAGTAGCTTATTTTGTCCGCTATATTTCTTGAAAACATCTGTTGTTTCTTCAATATCTTTATGAAGATCAATAACTTTTGGATCAGGACTCATGATCAGTCTACTTGACCATCAAACCTTTCACCCAACACATATAATATCGCCAACACACCTCATTTATAAATTAAAATTTATCGAGATTAATATAAAGAGAAAGCTGATCAGTGATTCCTGTTAGCAAGTTGCAATACATTTTTGTCCTATGCTTAGCTGTGGAATGTGTTTACTGTGTATCGAACTGTTGCTGTTGTGGATATTTTGTTTTATTTTCATTTCCCGGTACCGGTATCTCAATTATAATCGTACATAAGAAACAACATTAAGAACATAACACAAGAGTGTGTACCGGTTATGTTACCAATATAAGTAATAAACACTGACCTCTACAGCTTATGCTCCCTTATAATTCACAATTTTTTTAATGGTTATCAAAGGGTTCTTCCGGCACAGGCGATTCGCGATATTAACAAGATGCAGGGACTAGCATCTCTATTTTAGGTAATTCAAACAAATTTTCAAGAATAGTCGACAAGTTGGAAACAACTCAAAAATGAACATTTAAACGGAAAACTTACACATCTGGAATCTCTGGATTCACATCTGTTCACCCTAGCCACAACATGGACGGTGGATGACATTGGATGCCACACAGCCTTCACCATAAGGACAACTTACAAGGTATAAATAATGGTGTCTAGTCCAAACTCCAGTGTGTTCAATGTTGTCAAAAGCACAGAGATAAGGGCATTCACTAGAACATGTCTCCTCTATTTTTTTCCGTTGCAACCAAAGGGAATGCTGAAAACTGGAGAGATCCAAAGGACGAAACAAGGTTCTTTAGCAAAGATCTGGATCATTATGTGAAACTAGCTCAATTAGCTGAGAAGGGGAAAATCAACTCCTTATTTTTCATTGATCACTTATCCTGGTTTGATGTCTATGGTGGTGATCACTCTGCATCAGCAATATCTGGTATTAATGCAGCTAGGATATCACCAATAGAAATCGTTTCTGCTTTGGCTTTGGTAACAAAGAGCATTGGATTTGGTATCACCTGCAGTACCGTGAGTGAACATCCATACCATTTTGCTAGAAGACTAGCAACAATTGATCATTTGACAAAAGGGAGAGTTGGATGGAACATTGTTAGTTCTTACTTGCCGAGTGTTGGGACAAACTTATTGAACGGCGAAAAGTTACCAGAGCACGATGAACGGTATGCTAAGACAACTGAGTACTTGGATATCGTTTACGATCTGTTGTTAAGTTCTTGGAGAGATGACGCTATTGTTTATGATAAGAAAAATGGTGTTTTTGCAGAACCTGATAGAATTAGAACTATAGATCACAAGGGGAAATATTTCTCTGTGAAAGGTCCAGCCATCACGGAACCAACATCTCAGAGATTTCCTCTAATCATTCAAGCTGGTTCATCAAATAGAGGGAAATTATTGGCTGCTGAGAATGCAGAGTTGGTGTTTGTGAATTTACACGACCTTGATAGAACTAAAAAGATCGTTCAAGACTTAAAGACTCTTGCAAAGGAAAAGTTTGGCAGAGACCCTTCTAGTATAAAGGCCATTGTTCCTATCACTGTTATTATTGCTAAAACTCACAAAGAAGCAATTGAGAAGTTGAACTTGTATAAGTCATATGAAAATCCAGATGATGCTCTGGTTTACTTTGGTGGTACCTCTGGTATTGATGTTGCTCCCTTGGGTTGGGATGAACCTGTTCCTATTGACAATGGCACTAATGGTATAAAGAATAGCATTGAGAACGTAAGACAAAAAGGTCAACCAAATAGAACTAAAAGGCAGTTGGTTGAGAGAGTCAGTAATGAGAGGACTCAATTTGTTGGAACTCCAGAGGAAGTTGCTGATTTAATTGAAAAAATCCTTGAAGAAACTGGAGTGGATGGTTTCAACTTTAGATTAACTTCTTTTCCTTTAGGGTTGGAAGATATTGTTGAGTTACTGATTCCTGAGTTACAAAAACGAGGGCTTGCTCAAACTGAGTATGCAGTTGATGGTGGCACTTTTAGAGAAAATTTTTATGGTGAAGAAGGTTTATCTTTTGTTAAACCAGATCATCCTGCTTATGGATTGAGATGGAGAGAGGGAGAATCCCTTTCAAATTTTAATATTAAATTATCCAAAATTAAAAGTCAACGAGAAACAACTAGAACAAAAGCAATTGAGTCGATCTCAAAATAATAATACGAAGAGAAGAAACTTATAGTGTTTTAACCGACATATTTTTGAACTATTATAATTTTAATATTACAATTATTTCAAGTCTTGAAACCTGTACCTGTAGGCTGTTTATGAAGTATTGCAGGCAGCAGCAACCAGCTATAAATCGACTATAAGTATATACTATATAAATATAATATAGTAAATGATTATGTATTGACATAATGTATTTATGTCAATGCAGCTAGTTTAACATATATTATCTAAGTTCAGTACATGCATGTACATTTTTATAAATATAAATATTCCCAATCCCCTATAATTTCTATATCCTAAATATTTATTGAATATTATATGTATAATATTATATATATATAATATGATCACGTTATTACCGATATTGAGGCTAGTACATGCTGTTGCTGCAGTATAGTACTCGATATCCAGGTATATTTCAATAACATTAATGTTGCAGTCGATTTATTGAAATTTGATAACAATATGCTGCTGTGATAATGACAAATGTTTTATTATAGTTTATAGGTCCAAGGCTAGCCTCGAGTCTCGACTCTCGATTAAATATTATACTGCACAGTGCAGTCTGCAGCTGAGTTTAGATAGTAAAAGACAATGCATTTCTCCGTTTTAATGCATGGAAGATAACCTTCTTTGTTGAGCCCACCAATAATAATACAATACAACAGAGAAAAGCTTGAAACTGCTCAATCCAGCTCTCTAAACCACGCAACAAATTACTGTTCTTATATATAGACCTATATGAGAAACATGAATAGCTTAATGAGAAGAATGACTGCATTTTTAAGAATGACCTGTTTTTTATCAAACTTCATAAGTTCAACAGTCTGGTTCAAAAGATGTTTGTGATTTGGCTTACTAATTACTTACATAACATACAAAATTATTAGTCACAAAATTATGCAGGTTTTACAAATTTAAATTCGGCGGTTTTAGCTCAGTCGGGAGAGCGCCAGACTGAAGATCTGGAGGTCCTGTGTTCAATCCACAGAAATCGCAATCTGTTTCTTCGTTTCCTTTATTAGGATAGAGTTGATCACTTATGTTTAAATTTTTGTTTTTTCAATCATTTGCTGTAGTATTTTACTGGGAGATTTTGTGTAAAATTATTAGACGAAAAACACTAAACCATCTATCACTGTAGTTGACTAGTCCGCCAAAGAACATTCAACACACGGTGAGTCGTGGACACGCCAAATTATTACATCACGATTTCCGTTTTGGGAAATCTAATTAATTTTCGAAAACACGAAAAACTTGCCAAAAATTTGAACAGCAAAAACTACAACAACAGGAATTAAAGACTAAAAGAAATAGATACAACATAGTATAACAAATACCAAACCAAGACAATGTCCACTGCTCTGCCTGCTGTCAAGATTGACGTCAACTATAAGGAGATCTCAGATGCAGTCAAAGATTTCTTAACACACTTCAAATCTTCAGGGACAAAGTTACAAGAATATGATGCCCAGATAGATCAGGCTGCAGAGGATTATGATCCTGAAGAGATCGGTGATGGCCCAAAGTACATGGCCTTGTTGCAAAAGATTGCAAACAGAGATCTAAGCACACTCTACATAGATCTTGATGATCTGGACAACTATGAACAGACTAATGATGTTTATCTTGGTACTCAAGCGTTTGGAAGAAAGTCACTGGTTGACAACATCATCAAGAACACTTACCACTACATCGACCTGTTTTCTTCTGTTATTGACGAAATAATGCCAGAACCTTCGAAAGAAATGAGTTATAAAGAAGATGTGTTGGATGTTATCTTACACCAAAGAAAGTTGAGAAACCAAAGATTGGATGCTGAAAGAAGAGAAGATTTGGAACAAAATAACTTGATGGGTGATAATATTGATGAGAATGTGAACCCAACTACTGAAGAAGGGTTTCCTTTAAAATTGACTCGTCGTTACAACATTTATTTCAGACCTCTTTCAAAGAAACTGGATGGTGCAAAGAGACATACATCTTCAACACCATTAGCTGTCAGAGACGTCAAGGGTTCACTATTGGGTCAATTGATCACTGTTAGAGGTATTGTCACCAGAGTTTCAGATGTTAAACCATCAATTACAGTTAATGCATACACTTGTGACCAATGTGGGTTTGAAATCTTTCAAGAAGTTACAGGAAGAACATTTACCCCATTAACAGATTGTACATCAGAATTATGTCGCACCAACCACTCCAAGGGTAAATTATTCATGTCCTCTAGAGCTTCCAAATTTTCCGCATTTCAAGATGTTAAAGTCCAAGAATTGGCTTCTCAAGTTCCTGTCGGTCACATTCCAAGAACTTTAAGTATCCATGTTAATGGTGATTTAGTTAGATCAATGGATCCTGGTGATTACGTTGATGTGACTGGTATCTTTTTGCCATCCCCATATACAGGTTTCAGAGCTCTGCGTGCTGGTCTATTGACTGAAACTTACTTAGAGGCTCAATTTGTGAGACAACACAAGAAGAAGTATGGTGATGCTGAAATGGATGAAGGTGTTGAAGCTAAACTAGAAAGCATCAGAGCTATTGGTAACACTTATAATGTGTTGTCCAAATCCATTGCCCCAGAAATTTATGGTCATGATGACGTTAAAAAGGCATTACTATTACTACTTGTTGGTGGTGTTGACAAAAAATTAGGTGATGGTATGAAAATTAGAGGTGACATTAACATCTGTTTGATGGGTGATCCCGGTGTGGCTAAATCCCAATTGTTGAAAACAATCTACAAAATCAGTCCTAGAGGTGTTTACACAACTGGTCGTGGTTCTTCTGGTGTTGGTTTAACTGCTGCAGTCATGAAAGATCCAGTCACTGATGAAATGGTCCTGGAAGGTGGTGCTTTAGTGCTTGCAGATAATGGTATCTGTTGTATTGATGAATTTGATAAGATGGATGAAAGTGACCGTACAGCTATTCATGAAGTTATGGAACAACAAACAATCTCCATCTCCAAGGCTGGTATCAACACCACATTGAATGCCAGAGCATCAATCTTGGCTGCTGCTAATCCTCTATATGGTTCATTCAACACAAGACTAACACCATTGGAAAACATCAATTTACCTGCTGCTTTGCTATCCAGATTTGATGTTATCTTCCTAATACTGGATAAACCATCACACGAGAACGATGAAAGGCTAGCAGAACATGTTGCTTATGTTCACATGAACAAGAGACATCCAGATATGGGATTTGAACCATTAGATTCCACCACCATCAGACAATACATCACCAAGGCTAGAAGCTACAGACCTGTCGTTCCAAAAGATGTTGCTGACTATGTTGTAAGCTCATACATCAGGCTAAGACAAGAGTCTAAGAATGGTACCGTCAATGCATTTGGGCAAGCCACTCCAAGAACACTGCTAGGTATTCTGAGAATGGCACAGGCTTTGGCTAGACTGAGATTCGACTCTACAGTGTACAATGAAGATGTAGACGAAGCATTGAGACTGATTGCCGTCGCAAGAGAATCATTCACAAATAACATCAAGACAAAAAGAGTTGATACTGATACTGTGTCTAGGGTGTACCAAGCCATTAAGGATCTAGCCACCAAAGAAGACAAGATCAGACAGATGATCCCAATGGAAGAAATTAGAAGATTGGTTACTTCAAGAGGGTTCACTAATGAAGACTTGAACAAATGTTTGGAGGAATACGATCAAACAGGTATTTGGCAAGTTATTGATGAAGGTGAAACTTTGATGCTGGTGAACATTGAAGGTCTCGATGAAGAAGATATGGAAATGGATGAGTTGCTTGCTGATTCTTGAGTAATAGTTTTTTAACAAAATGAATTGTATTATTAATAAAATGTATATTAGAACGTATGACTACTTGTCTTTTTTCACATTAATAGCTGATTAATATCATAAGAGTCGATATCTCTATATTGAAGTTGCAGTATTGGTTATATGTGTATTAATGAAAAAAGATATACATATCCAGTCAAAAAAACCCAAATTCTCGATCCAACGAATTAAAGGAGTATTTAGCATGCTCAAAACTGGACCAAGTATCATAATAAAGAGCCTCCTCCAAACCAGACAACACGGAAACATCTGAAGTAAAAGTAGGGGCTGAACGAAAATTGTAAGCACTCATACAATCACCAAACTTGTTTTGGATATCAACCTCTTTATCTTCCGCAACACCCAACAGCCCAAATTTGATTACAGACTCAGATGAGATGTAAGGCTTGATTGTTATATTCAATTGTTTACTGCAGTCATTGGCTGCCTTTTGGGCTCTGATGAAGTCGTCCTCCTCAATGTAGCTGGAATGTGCAGTCTTTATCAAGAACACCATCAATAGTATGATGTTACACCACGAGAAACACAACATGATCCATTAAACATAAATTCAGGTTTTTTTTGACAATAATATTATATTAGTTTTCAATTCAAACAATTGTTTCCAATATTCTGATGTTTAATCCCTCTTTCTTTGTTTCTTTGGTAATTGAATCGATATCTAATCTTCAAGTTTTCGACTTTCAATCTTTTAAGGAGTGCCAATCTTTTGAGATCGATAGCTCTTCTTTTTGCCTTAAGAGCTTTAATAACCTTTGCTCTTAATATTGGGTCGGCCTTTGCCCTTTCAACTAGGCTTATCCATTGTTGATAGTTATAAATTTGGTGTTTTTTTTTTAAATTTGGTAGCCACATTTCTTGAAAAAGACACAGTTTCGGGTGTACAGCAAAAAATATCAAAAAGTAAACCGGGCCGAGCTGGGAATTGAACCCAGGGCCACTCGCACCCAAAGCGAGTATCATACCACTAGACCACGCGGCCGATTTGTGTTTGAGTTGAACGTATAGTTAGTGTTGTTCTGATACAATAGTGAGGTCAGGGTAACCCCTAAATTTGAGGTTATCCATCAACTAACGTAATTAATAGGAGGAAATCTGTATATTTATATGTGACATAAACATAATATGACACAGAGGAGTCAGGACATTGGACGTCTGTCCTTTGTTCAAGAGATTGTAACTTAATCTTACAAAATAATGGAGTTGTTGAAAATATCAGTACTGAGAATATACCGAAAGACTGAAGGATCAGAAAATTGTATAGCTGTGTCATCAGGATTATATGTGATTATTGATATTATAATTTATGTATACAATATTTATCTTTAGAGTTTAGATTTAAAAGCAGATAATGGTTTGAATAAACTGTTGACCAGAATATCTATTCAATCTTCATCTCATCTGAGATATCTGAATACTGTAGTTTAATGCTGCTGCTCCAACCGGATTTGTTGATGGAAATCCAAATTGTTTTGATGGCCCCCTTTTAACACTGAAAATCAGAACAACAAGAACAACGATAATCATTCAGGACAACAATATTATAACGACAAATTAAGCACAATGGAACAAGACTGGAGAAGAATTGACATTGATGCATTGGACCCAGAAGGCAGAATAACAAAGGAGGAATTGACCCCGGACGTGCCAGCAGTCTCACCACAAGAATTGGATCAAAAGATTTCATACATTCGTAACTTTGTCTCCAAAGGTGCCTTCGGTGATGCCATTGCCTTTGTCACTGAAGACCCTCCATATGGTGCTGATGAGGCTTCCAAACAAAAGTACCTGTTGCAAGTTTTAGAGTTATTCAGTGCTGTTAAACAAAGTGAAATACCAACAATCGTCAAGGGCTTGAGCGAAGAACAACAAAACGTCCTAATAAAGTACCTATATAAGGGGATGTCCACTACAAAGGGCCAACAACAAGGTGGTGTGCTGTTATCATGGTATGATAAGACCGTTGAAGTCACCGGCCTGGGTCCAGTTGTGCGTTACTTGTCTGATAGACGTACTGTTTAAAATGAAATGCCTACATGAACTCCATAAAAATATAATAACATCTATATTTCTAAAACCAAAAAAAAAAGATTTGTAGGGGTGTTGAATTGGGGGTTCATATAATTATTATTAATCAGTAACCTTTTAACGAAACTGTAAAATATGACTTTTTAGTTGAAGAAGGAATCATCATCGTTAAAGATCTTATGTTGAAGTTTCTTCTTACCGTTATGAGAAGGTGATCTTGTTTTGATTACTGGAACGTCCAAAGTGTTCAACAAGTTACCAGTGGGTTGTAAAACCTGTCTCTTTTTCGGAGAGTTCATTAAACTGTGTCTCTTTGGTGAAATAATCTTTTTGTCCTTTACCTTTTCCTTTTCCTCCACCTCTTTCAGTGGTGATAAGTTATATTCTGACAACTTCATTGGTGACTTTGGAATCACAATTGGACTTAAAGCCAAAAATTCAGAATCATCAAAATCATCTTTATTCTTACTTCTCTTGTGGTCACTATCATTAGCATGGAATTCACTTCGTCTCTTGTTATTAAGCTGTTCCACCAATTCATCAACTCTTTTTGATTTCTTTTGTTCCTTTCTCAATGCGTGTTTGATATCCTTGCCAGCTTGTTCTAATTTGATTTCCATATCCTTCTTCTCTTTGTTCATATCATTAATTGTCTTTTTTAAGTGTTCTATTTGCTCCAACAAATCATCATTAGTTTGTCTTAATTGATCAATTTCATTTGTATGTGTTGTATTTAAACCTTCTAATTTTGTATCAAATTCAGATTTCAATTTATCAATCTTTTCTTTATAATCTTTACTCAATAAATTCAATTTTTGATCACTTGAGTCTTGTTGTGAATCTTTCAAATCATTCATAGTTTGAGCATGCTTTATCTCCAATTCCTGTATTCTTTGCTCATACTCTTCATATAATTCTTGTCTCAATTCCATTTCAAATACAATCTTGGAGTTTTGAGCATCTTCAACTTCTTGTGTCAATTTATCATTTAATTCTTGCAACACTTTAACTTCTTCTATTAGTTGTGACATATGATATGTTTCAGCAGTAGAATCCAAAGAGTTACGTTCTGCTTTTAATGTAACTTTGGAAACTGGTTGTATGTATCTGATAGCATGTAGTATTGTAGATAATTGTGAATTGTATGGATCCAAAGTTAACAAGATTCTAATGTTGTTTTGTTGATTTAATCCTCCAAACAAATCCGTTAATAGTAATCTTGTCAATTTGTTTGTTCTTAAAATTGATCTATCGAATTTCTTTGACTTCATTAATGCAAGACATCTGCCTAATTCAGTTAAACTTGTGTTTGTGTAATTTCCTTCTTTAAATTCTTTACCTTCAGTTTTAGCACTTTTTGTTCTTTCAGACCCAGCTAAATCAGCAATTGTTAGTCTTGTAGTTTTCACCATGGTATCACTTAAAATTTTATGTAAATTCAAATGTATAAATAAATGTGATCTTGATGATGTCTGATTTAGATTTGTAGCACTCACAGCTCTTCTCTTTATTGATTTATGCAGCACCAATTTAGCCTCATCAATGTTTGAAACGTAAATCTGTCTAATTTTGTTTGGTTTAATTTTCCCATCTTTCACATCCGTAATAATATCAAGCGACTGATTCATGGTCTTGCTCAAATCCAAAGTCAAGTCTCTAATCTTGTCATTATAAATCTCAAATACAGATAAAGTAACACCATAGACACCTTCTTTATCACCTTTTGGGGAATTAGCACCAATGAAGAAACAATCCAAACCAAAATACTTTCTCAACAGGTTCACATCACACATACTACCACCAACTTTATTGAAAATCTCATTCAATGCATAAATAGCCAAACCAGGGTTAGATTCATCACCATAAATGGAATAAGACTTCCCACTATTTGAGGGACCTAGGGTAAAGAACACACCATCATGCCCATCAAGAAGTTCTAGTGTCATATCCTGGAGTGTTTGTTGGTACAAATCCAACTGACTAACATCATTGAAAACTTTGGTGAACTTGTTGAAAGATGTGGTATTAATAAACTTGACTTGTGTGTCATTCTGCTCCTCTATCAATGATTCTTGTGGTAGCTCTGGATTGCTGCTTTTAGGCTTAAGCCTTAGATAATGTGGTATATTGCTCATGCTTATTATTTAAACTCTGTACTTTCTTCTGATATTATACAGAACAGAAGAATGTAATACTCTTCCTCTCCCTTTTAAACGTGTTTTACCATTCTATCTTATTTAGATCTAACCATCTGAATGTTTTTGTTTTCTATACAAAAATCTGGCTTGTTTACATTTTGCCGAAAATGGGAATTCCGGTATGAGAAAGACGGGGGTGCTCGAAAGACGGCCCACACTCCAAGTAAGATTAAGCTACGATTGACTTCAAATAAAACTACATATGTATCTAATTTTTATATAAAAGTTTAGGGTCAACGCTGAAATATAGTAGAGTACAGAACTGCATCTGAATAACTGATAAAACTGTTTAGAAAGTTATTTCAGGGCCATACTACTGGGATAAAGTTATCTTTAGATGATCTATTACTCTTATATACTTCACTTCTACAATATAACACAACGGTTATAACTATATAGATAATAGATGTTTCCTGTCTTGATATATTATTATTTGTTAACAGTCCAATCTCTACCTGATTCAATCACTTGGGATGTTCACTCATGGCTTTTCTAAGTTATGCCAGTATGCCAGTATGCCAGTATCCAGAATCAAATACATCAGCTAATAGACAACTGCAACGCCCATCACATTCTGATGCTGCTGTAAAACAATGCTATATTGTAAATTGTAATCAATTATTACAGTCTTTGTTTTAACTTTCTGAGCTAACTTCTTCTTTATTTTTGTTTTACCAGTAGTTGTGTCAATGAATGGGTTCCAACCACGATTACATTTAATGGAACATATATGATACTACATTAATTAATTATAAGAATTTATAACTTTCAACACAAGTTTACTGTTTTTGATATATGTAATTAATTATAATTTATAAAACAAAAAACGTTAATGTTTAACCAACATAACACTTGCAATTGGATTTTCAACATTAATGCAGCGACCATTTGAAGCTGGTCCATAAATGCCCTCCTCGTAAATAAAATCACAGTCATCTGTTATATAAGCATAAACACTTTCATCATTGGCTATTTCTGAAAACTTAAAAGAATCGCATTCATAATCAGCATCAGCCATCATACATTGACCAGCAGCCCCCATCTCAGTCCACACTTTGAGATTACCACTGCAGCCATTACTTTCATAGCAAAAAAATTGAGCAGATTCAGCAACTTTAAAAACAAGGGACATGGAAAACATCAAACCCATTGATGCGACGGATACATTTCTTTTCCCAATTAACATTATCTAAATATTCACTAAATTTTAGACCTCTCCAATAAGTGTTTCTAAAAGTTCTTCACCTTTTTTCTTTACCCTAACCATCAGTAGTAACTCTAGCTGTTTAAATACACAAGTATACCAATGGTGTTATAGAACACACTTGGCAGGAATGAAGACTTGTTTGAGGTATTTAGAATGATTCATGTTTAATATTATATCCCGCAAAATAAATGCTGAAAGATATGCAACTACTTCTTGTATATGCCTGAATACGTTTTTATCTGTTCCATCTACTTCCAAATTCCAATTTTATCAAGGTCTAATTCAGTTACTATATTAAATTCTTTATTGCAACAAGCGTTTGCAATTGACTTAATTGAGCTTTGTTGATAAGCTTAATATTATCAAGATCAGTCCTTATATAACTACATAATTAAGAATGAAACTATATTATAGTAACTTCTTCGCAGACCATCTATTGATAAACTAGTCTATGAAGTACGCTCTTCCTTGAATTCCCGTCAGGTTTATCGTTTGAGTTACATATCCATTGGACATGAAAAAGGGATGAATATCTGCACCCAGAACCAAATATGTATGTGATACTAGTACAGGGTTATATGGGTCAGTTAGTGGTGCACAACTAACATTAATATTCTTGATGCACAATTCGACACCAAACAAATTTGTTTTGAAAAACTGTGGATTGGTAGCTTAAATATAACTAGGTTTTTAAACATTTCCAATTACTGCTCATTAATAGTACTGTCGTGAATCGTGATTGAACAGTAATGCACTTGTTTCAATATATGATATCTTCCTTCAATAATAGATCATTGATCGTATTGATAATAAAAACTGTTTGAATTTTGGTATGCAAGACTGTGCATGGTCCATTAACCGGAACAATCGGCCGCAGATTATATTATCATAGATGGAATAGATAAAAAAAGCGAGGGATTTATTTATCCAGAAATTTCAGGTGCCAAATTCCAATTGTTTGTGAATTTAAATTTTAAACTGTTGGAATTCCTCTTGTCGTAAGTCATAAGTGTGGTGTACATGGTGAAGACATTGCCGCTATGTTGTTGATAAGAGTTGAAGATCAATTCCTTGGTTCAAAGAAAGAAAAGTTCATAGGTCAATTACAAAAGGACAAGGCTTATAGAACTGTTGTCATTAATACATATGTAAATCTTATTGTTATTGAGTTTACTGACATTACTGACGATACCATACAGAGGGCATTTGATTATTTGGATACTGTTGACTGGAATAAAGAAAGTATGCGTCACTTGGATGGGTTTGCTGTCTTCCATATGCCCTGCAATCCACAGCGTTGAAAGCTTCTCAATATTAATTATCTATATAATATAAATTATAATTGTTAATATTTTTTGTAAAGAGAACGTGTTATATTATAAACGGAAGTTAATTGTACACTAGCTAATTATATATATATATTAT
>JAJLVX010000549.1:0-16028 GCA_030564525.1 Liangdongia berthetii | reverse complement strand
ATTGTGCACTGGTAGTTGTTAAAACAGCAGCAAACATAACTCGGGGTGAATTTGATGCTTTCCACTCGCTCTGATTGCAGTTTTTGATTGAACTCATATTTCTCATCATCAGCTCATTTATTTCATTTTTTAAATGTCTTTTATAAGCAAATAGTTCCTTTAAGATTTCTTCTGGACTTCTTTGACCACTCCAAAGCAAATCATACTTCACCTCAACCGCAAGAACATTTTGTGCTTTTATTGATGGAACATCCAATAAACTATACTTCACCTTATATTTGTAACCATCCTTTTCATAATCATAAACATCAAATTTTCTGTTCCAAAAGTATCCTAGAAGTGTTTGAAATTCATGTAAATTACTTTGATCTCTGTCAAAAGAATCACAAAAAGGTTTGAACACCAATGACCTTCCCTCAGGTCTAGCAATGAATGAATCTTGTGATAACAATCTAGGAAATCGATACTTAACTTCTCTTGGTGCATCTCCATAGTATTTAGCTATTATTTTCAAAATATCATCACTCGTGCAATTCTCCATAGGTGGTGAAGTTTCAAAGTGTGCCAAAAGTAAACTTGAGTAAGCTTAATTCTTGGAAAAACATAATCGAATTGTAATACATAAAAATCCATTTCCAACATGGAATATTTTTTATTTCCTGTTTTAATGTTTCCCATTCATCTGAAGTGCTTGGTGAAGCTTTTTCCTTTAATGAAGCATAATAGCGATCCGTAGTTGTGTCATCGGTCTCACTATATGGTGGTGGTAGGTCTTCCACAGGTTGTCTTCTTACAGGTAGTGGTGGTGCTTCTCTTGATCTTTTCTGTCCTGGTCTATGTGGTTTTGGTGGTGGTGGGAATGGGAATGATTCTGGAATATCATAACGGGTGATTGACTTGTTGTCAGCTGGATACTTTGAATAACTCATTTCTATTATCTCTGTTTAAGTATTTATGAGTAACACTTAGAGAAAATAAGTACATATTGATAAATTAGGGCTTGTACTATGTTATATTTATACATTTATTGCTTATCATTATTTAACTAGCGTGATCTCATGCACACACTGCCTTGATACATCAACAGCAACTTAAACAATGGTACTTAATTTTGGTTGCTTATGTGTCACTATCTAGCGCTAAGCTTTCAGGCTTTGAAAACGTGGTAGACTAGTTATTGTTGATTTCTATATTTTAGCGATTAAGTACTAAAATTTAAATGCCTCATGGAACGGATATTGTCGCCCATGTTGGTTATAACTTATTTACTACATTGAATCTTACAAGTCACTGAGATATAAGAGTTTCGTTATAATTGGATACATATACGGAAAACCTCCCAAACATCATAGATCAACAAGACTATATGGAATATTCAGCTCCTTCCTTTTGTTGATTGCTCTATCAAACAAAGGATTTAGTAAAGTAATTTGTGCATTAGGATGGTTCAACTTTGGTAGAATATTGTGAATGATGTATTGAGCACTGCTGGTAGTTAAAACTGCAGAAAACTTAACTTGCGGAGAATTTAGTGCTTTCCATTCACTCTGTTTGCAATTTGTGACTGAACTCTTACATATAAGCACCACATCATTGATAGTTTTGAAATGTCTTCTATAGGCAAATAGTTCCTTAAAGATTTCTTCTGGACCCATTTGACCACTCCAAAGCAAGTCATATTTCACCTCAAGTGCAAGAACATCTCGTGCCTTTGTTGGTGGCACTCTTATTAAAGTATATTTCACATTATACCAACAGCCATCCTTCTGATAGTCATAAACTTCAAAATTTTTGTTTTGCAAGTAGTTTTCAACATTTTGGATTATATGTGAAATGTTTTGATCAGTATCACAAAACGGTTTAAACACCAATGATCTTCCCTCAGGCGTAGCAATGAAAGGATTTTCTGACAAGAATCTAGGGAATCTGCACCTGACTTCTCTTGGTGCATCTTCATAGTATTTAGTTATTATTTTCATAGTATCATCACTCGTGCAATTCTCCATAGGTGGTGAAGTTTCAAACACACCAAAAGTAAACTTTAGCAGATTCAATTCCTGGAAAAACATCATGGAGTTGTAAAACATAAAACAGAGCACTCCATCCGTAACATTTGTTATTTGCAGTTTTAATAATTCCCATTCATCTGAAGTGCTCAGTGAAGGTTTCTTGTAGACTGGTTTGGCATCAACATAATTACTTGCATTTTTATTTTTATCAGCGTAGAAATAGCGATCAGCACCTGAATTGCTGTCGGTCTCACTATATGGCGGTGGCAGGTCTTCCACAGGTTGACTTTTTGCTGGTAGTGGTGGTGCTTCTCTTGATCTTAGCTGTTCTGGTTTAGGTGGCTTTGGTGGTGGTGGGAATGGGAATGATTCTGGAATGTCATAACGGGTGGATGACTTGCTATCAGTGGAATACTTTGAATAACTCATTAATGGTATTAATAATTATATTATCTTTATGAGTTACACAGTCACTTACAAAAATATTGACCTAAATTATAATGCAGGGAACAAGACTTTTATATTTATACATTTACAGCTTATCAGATTCACTTCATTAGACTAGCGTGATCCCATGCACATGCATGATGCCACACACTGCCTTGATATATGATCTTGATTCTTTAATATTTATACAATAGTGATCAGGACTCAGTGGTCAGTGGTCACGAGTCACTGCTGATTCCTGAATCATGATGGTTTATCTAGTTGGGCTTGGAAACGTGCTACTGTCTACTTTACAATGTACATAGGTACTTACAGTTACTAATTTTCCTCATGAAACGGATATTGTCGCCATATTCCTTAAAGACTTTATTTATCTATGTACATATGTATTATCCATACATAGATGTACTATAATATGTTATGGTATCACTATGTCGATGTGTTAAATGTTTACAACTTAGTACTTACAGTGAAATCCAATTCACCAACAAGTTAATTATACAATACATATATATTCTGCTCTAACAAGTCGCTGAGATACAAGAATTTCGTTATAATTATAATTTATTGATGGGACAAATACATTTCATAGCAAATACCACAAACATCATAGATCAACAAGACTATATGGAATATTGAGTTCCTTCCTTTTATTGATTGCTCTATCAAACAAAGGATTCAAAAAAGTAACTTCGACATTAGGATGCTTCAAGTTTGGCAGAATATTGTGAATGATATATTGTGCATCGCTAGTTGCTAATATAACAGAAAACTTAACTCGGGGTGAATTTGGTGCCTTCCACTCGCTCTGTTTGCAATCTATGAATGCACTTATACAAAAGGCATGTTGAAAAAGATCTATTTTAGGCTCGGGGGATCTTCCATAGGCACATAGTTCTCTCAAGATTTGATCTGGACCTCTTTGACCACTCCAAACTAAATCATACCTCACCTCAATTGCAAGAACATTTTGTGGCTTTATTGGTGGGACATCCAATAATCGATACTTCACGATATATTCACAGCCATCCTTTTCGTAACCATGAACCACTAACTTTCTATTTCTGAAGTATTCTTGAATTGTTTGAAGCACTTGGGCACTACTTTGATCTCTGTTACAAGAACCACAAAATGATTTAAAAATCAATGATCTTCCTTCAGGTACAGCAGTAAAAGACTCAGATGAAAGAAATTTCGGAAAATGCGACTTAACTTCTTTTGGAGCATCTTCATGGTATTTAGCCATTATTTTCAAAATATCATCACTTGTGCAATTCTCCATAGGTGGTGAACTTTCAAACTCAGCAGAAGCAAACTTTAGCAGATTCAAATCCTTGAAGAACACCGCTGAATTGTAACACAAAAACATAAATTTCCCTTCTGGAACATTTGTTATTTGCTGTTTTAATACTTCCCATTCATCTGAAATGTCCAGTGAAAGTTTCTCGTTTAATGAAGCGTAATAGCGATCTGTAGTTGTATCGGTCTCATTATATGGTGGTGGTAGGTCTTCCACATGTTGCCTTTTTGCTGGTAGTGGAGGTGCTTCTCTTGATCCTGGTCTAGGTGGTTTTGGTGGTGGTGGGAATGGGAATGACTCTGGAATATCATAACCGTTAGTCGACTTGTTATCAATAGAATACTTCTTTGAATAACTCATTTTTGTGTCTTTACGCGAGTTGCTTTCAAAGAATAACTTATAATAAGTGTTAGTACTTGTTACTAGTAACTAGAGTCTAGACAGTAGAGAATACTACATATATATATTTATAAACTTAAATTTATCAAATTTTATGTACCTTATCATTTAGCTGGTATCTTGAATATTAGACGTCCTAGTCACGACTCACTAGCGTGCTGCGTATTGATCTCATGCACGCAGCACAGGGCCCAAGCCAATGGCCACACAAATATTTATACAATGGTGATTGTTGGGTCTTGGCAACGTGGTGATGACATATTCTACAATTGTGAGTCCGTGAGACTTGAGTCGTGAGTCGTGACTGGCGACCACTGACACCAGTCATGCAAGTTGTAACTCTACTGACTAGTAACTACTGAGCTTAGAAGTCAGGACTCAGGACTCAGGTATACCGTATGATCAACTGTGCGGAGATTGTCGCCCATCTTCGGTAAAAAATCAAATTATTATAAGATCACTTTCTCACAAATCTAGCTCCTTTATATAGATATATAGATATGTTGTGTTTTGTAAAATAATAATATCGAATATTATTATAATTATTGTTAATTTATTAATATATGGATGATATTTGTTATATTGTATTCATTTTATCGAGGTGTTGACGACTGACTACTAGGAAATACTATAGTGAAATTGTTAATTCACAAATTCAATTCTTCTGCAGCACTGCTCATTACTACATTTGTGATGCTGTAGAATCTATATAGTAGTTAGAACTTTAGAACTGGTTTGACTGATTGAATGATGATATGAAATAACGTCAATTGAGCAGCTGACTAGCTGACATCCATCAGAGTCGGATATTACAATATTAGCCCGTCAGTCTCTGGGCCAAAACTCATTAATTTAAATTAACCAAACTGTCATCATTTATGACGATATAATCAACCTTGACTGTTTAGTGGGGTTGATCTATCATCCCTCAGATTGCAGGTAGTATGTCATAAGCTGAATAAAGAGAATCGAGATGCATATACATGTTACAATATGCAGTGTAAATTGACAATCAATAATATTTCAAAAATAAATAATTAAACAATCAAACATCTTTTACTTTTCCATTTCATGATCTTTATGGCTCTCCAGCCTCTTTAATAAGCAAATCTTTGATATTATTATTCAAAATTTGAAACCGGAAACGGGGATCATGCTCCATATTTTGAAATCTTTTCAAAACTGGAGCTTTGGTATACACGACTGCATCAAAAATCATTTGTACACCGTGGTCCAGAAATCTCCATGAAGCTGATTCTAAATGTCTCTTGACACCCATATGCAAGATCTTGAAGCTTTGAAACAAGTTAAGACCTAGGATCTTTCTAACAAGGTCATCAGAAGTTCTATTTTTTGCCCAATCTCTATCATATTGGAATCTTAATGCATAGATATGCTTTGAATCATAAGATTGAACTGGAACCAAATAGAAAGAGTATTCATACTTAATTCTACCCACTTTAAAAATACCTTGAAAATGCTTCTTTTTGGAAAACTCCCTTTTTCTAGCTGAACTCACATTGATGTTGTAGTCATCACAAAATTGTGAGTTTGCAAAAACACATGGACCAACTTTGAAACATTGTATATGTTTAACATACTCAGGAGTTTCACTATATCTGATATGTGCAGCTATAAGATTGTTAAAAACATCATGACTAGGATATAACCCTCCTGGAGTGGTGAGGAAATTAGTCACTTCATATTTAATTGGAGTTGCTTCTGTGCACAAGACATGTGAACTGAAGAAATCTTTGACATGACCTGTAATTGGGAACCCTCTTTTAAGTTTTGCCAAAGGTAATTCGTCAACAGTTTTGGCTTTTTTTATAGCTTCATTTGCAGCCTTTATTTTTGAAGCTGATTTTGGTTCAGTATATACTGAGTCATCCGAATCAGTTGGATCTAAACTTCTTGTACGAACAATGATATCTCCATGCTCATCTCTTTCATGATCTCCATCAGAATCTGACATCTTTAAACTGATTGATTAGAGGAGTAGAAGTAAACACAACTACAGTATATTTAACTACCAATAATATATATATATATATATTAGATTTCTTCTCATATTTAAATGTCATTGAGAAGTGTGAAGAGAATATTTGTCTCAATATTCCGGAAATAACAAAATTTACACGGAGACAATTCTTTTAACTCCGTCGCGAACCTCATTAAAAATTTAAAAAAGATATCCACAGTTTTAAGAGGTGGAGTGAAGAACCATTTTGACTTAAAAGACTAAACATCCATTCATTGTTTTTGTCTTTCTTTATTATTATCATATATAATACCGCACAATGTCACTGGACAACTATATCAAACTCTCCAAACAAGAACACATTGATACGAAATCATACAATTTCCTACAAAAAGCCTGGTTTTCTCTATCAACAATTGCACAAGTCCTAACAAGCAATGACAAGACGGCACTAGAAACCACAATCCTAGCAGATAACGACACCTTCACCTCCCCACTGACGAAGAAATACGCCGAGCACACCAAGATCAACGGGCTCGACACATATGTCTTGCACGCCAAGGGGGAAGACACCGTCGGGGCAGAGACGAAGCCATTGTTGTTATTCATCCATGGGCTGGGAGGGAACTTCCAGCAGTTTGACTATCAGATTGAGCGATTCCATAAGCAGTATGATATTTTGACTGCTGATTTGCCAGGGTTTGGGTTTTCAGCAAAGGATGGCGAGGTTGGTGTTGAGCAGTATGTTGAGTTCATTGAGCAGTTGGTGGAGAAGTATGGGTATACAGATCGAGATGTCATTCTTGTGGGACATTCTTTCGGGACACAGTTGAGTATTAAGCTGACGCAGGTGTTGAAGGTTGTTGGAGTTGTATTGATCACACCTCCAAAGGCATCGATTGGGAATAAGTTTTTACTTAAAGTGTTGTATCAATTACCAGTGCTGTTTAACGTGTTGAGAAAATTTGATAGAATTAATAATGTTGATTCAGTTGCTGTTCATAGATTGTTTGGTCCAAATGTCAACGAGTTTAACAAATTCAAACAGTTTAGATTTAATTTATTCACTCCAACATCAAGTTTCTTGTCGTTGTTGATCAATTGGGATTTCATCCCACCACAAGAAACTATTGAATCATTACAACACATCAAGGTGCTCATCATTGATGGTGATTATGATGCTGTTACTACTAAAGGTGGTGCACAACTGTATGATTTATTAGGATCACACAATGCACAATACGTTTCATTACCGGGTGGTCATAATGTTACAGTTGAAGTTGGTGATGATGTTAATAGAGAGATTGAAAAGTTCTTGAGAGAGCTGTAATGTTGGTTTCAATTTCTTTTCTATTTTTATTTGGATACTCTAATACTAATTATGTAATTCAATAATGTAAGTTGTAACCATTCAAGTAGTTGGGATTATAAATACCACCCTTCTGATTATGCCAGAACCACCATTGTTTGGAATTCTATGTCAGCTTTAAAGTTTATAGCAGTGCATTAATGATTACATCAAAAATATACAGAGAGACACAAAATCCAGATTGTACTGTAAAGGTCACTACATATATTTCGCATTTGTTTTGCATTGATGTCTCTTTGACACTTTTGTCTGTAAATTTCACAGAATCAATAGTGAGTCGTGACTGATTGACTAACTATACAGTTTTATACAACTATGGTGGTAGTAGAACTAAATGGTGATAGCCTTACAATTAACTATATCTAATTCTGTTTATTTTCCATAATAATTACACCAACGATATTAATATTGATTAATATTCAGTATAACAAATATAACCAACCAGTAGTTTATAACCAAATTAAAAATATTCTCTCTAGGACCAGTAGAGTGCACCTTTTCCAATATAAAAAGAAACCACAACCATTTGTAGTTATACCCCCAAACTCATTAAAATCATAATATTAAAGACAAAAAGATAACTGTGTAGTGAATCAAAGACATATTAACCAAAGCCAAAGACACAACAACAAAACAACGGAGAAGCACAGAAGGGCGTGATATAATTCTTGGAGTATTATTCTGACTGTGATTGTGATTGTGATATCATTGTAATGTTATTGTAATAGTATTGCGATACACTTTATATCTTACCAAATCTAGCGAGTTGTAAAACACCAATGGCATTTGATTGCTTCTTAAAGTGTTCTTGTAGAGGCAAGATGAAAGGAACAGTTAGACCCAAGGAGACGTAGAACAGCATCAGCATTGATTGGACATTCTTTGGCTTTGGTTTTTGTAGTTTTGCGTATCTGAAATTTGCAAACAAGATTGTTGATGGGGACATGATGTGATAGTAGTGACAGTGACAGTGACAGTGACGGTTATCAGTTAATAGTTATTAGTTGATAATGATGATAGTAATGTGCTTATGATGATGATTCGATGAGGATCTCAATCTCATTATATATTTTTTCCACCATTTCATAATGTTTATCTCTGTGATTTTGGGCAAACATGGCATGATTTTGGGTGTGGACAGGACATATGCATAAATATGCACTACTCGGAAGACAAACGAGACAAACAGGACAAATACGGATATAAATGAGGGACAAGTGAGGGACAAATGTCCGCTGTCCATGGAAACTTGGAAGCCAACAAACGAGCGCAACTCCAAGCACCATACTTTTTACTTCTTTGGGACAAAAAGCTTCTACAACCGCAGGATAAGCACAGGACAACCGCAGGATCGTTGGACAGATGAAATGTTGAGCTTTGTGTCAAATTTAGGAGCTCCTTTGGTTACTTGATTGAGAACTCGAAGAGAGGATTAAATAGAATAACACTTGTTACTGAATAGAGCATGAAGATACAGGTGAATTGCTGGATGTGGTAATATAGATGGGATAGATAAACTGATGAATCATGATATTATACTGGATATCATAGTTACAGTTACTACGTTACTACTATCATTATTAAATTTGATATCACACCATTGCTCAATTCCTCATTCCATTTCCATCTCATACTACTAGAATCAGTAATATAGCCCACCGACGGGATAACAATTAAACGAATAAACGAATAAACGATATAGACATACAAGTTATAGCCATTATTATTAATATTAAGTAATGATACATAAACAGGTCAAACAAAACACAAATCACACCTCTTTTCTCCCTTTTAGTCGTTTACAAGTCGTTTAACTTTTAACTCTCGTTTAAAAGACTCGTATAGGACTCGTATAGCAGAATTGACACGTGACTGACACCATTTCGTGTTTCAGTTTCGTGTTTTGGGACGTGTACCAATTCACCAAATGTAAACAAACATCAACAAACGTAAACAAAGAAAAACACCCAAAACCGATTGCCACGGGAAACAGGTAATAACAAGACTTACAAGTTACAACATACTATCTGTTAAAGCCATTAGATATTTGTCCAAAACACCCAAATCCAACAGACATTTCTCAACAACACTTAGACATTCGTTACATAACAACACAGCCCATTACAACATCATGTCATCATCTATTGAAACAACAACAAATGATAATAGCACTAATGTAAACAACACCAGTAGTAGTACGGAATATGCACCACTACCAACAACTTCACTGATCAATTCCCTTACTCAATTCCAATTCCTACAACAATCATTGAATGCTTCAAACATCAACATCACCATCATTGCTTTCAAATCCACGACTAAACAATTGATCAATGGTTGGTCTGAAGTCGATAAGAACATCTCAAAAATTCCTTTGAGTAAAGCTCAGGAATTGCTAACAACTTCCAATAATATCCTACTGGCTTCTAATTCATTATCGCCTGAACTAATCAGAATTAGATTCCATTCCAATTCTGAATTATTTATCATCCCAGATTTACAGAATGATTTGATGCTCAGTGTTATTCTACAAAGACAACAACAAACTGCTTAAAAGAAATGCATTAATCAATTATACATATTTATGAGCACCATATCCCCAAACTCAACTAGATTAATCTTTTCAACTCCAAACACTTGCTTTAATCTAATAACACCAATATTATCAGCCAGCCAATCTATACTCTTATGATTATAAAAAATATAAGCTTCTAATAAGTCAACAATAACTCGTACAAAACATCCAAATACAGAAGTACCATATTCTAGTATCCGATTAACTTTTCCTTCAACTAAAACTTGACATTGATTACTCAAGAACACTTAATAATGGGCATTTTTGTACTTCAAACTTCTTAAATCCCTATTTCGATTCTTCACAGTACCACATACTGAAGCACTCGATGTACTCTTCACATATAGAAACTCAACACCTCAGACCCTTTCACTTTTCAGAGTCTTGTGGAACTGGAGATCTTTTGAACCCATATCTTGAAAGAACATCAAGCACATAGCCAAGAAGAGATGAAGGACCAATACATCCCGATTCCCAGCCAAGTAATGGATTTTGTATAAATTATAATGTTATTAATAACTATTCAGGGCCCTGGCCATTATTATATGTAATTACTATATTGTAGAGATCAAATTTGACTAATTTTTAAGTTGATGTTGATGCAAGCAGCAAAAATATAGAGTAGTTTTAGGCCGGCATGTGAAAAAACACTTGTTTTACTAGTGGTGCTCAGTGCTCAGTGCTCACAGTTCACTACATTTTAGTTCTCAAAGTTGAAATTAAAGTACGTATTAACAAACAATTTTGGACTATACAATGTGCATGCATTCAATTATTTCTAATTCCACTGTGCCCATTTCAACAGTTCACTATCTTCGTCATGATCCTCAGAAGAAATCTCTGAATACCCATACTTCTCAGTTAAATAAATCAGAGCTTCCAAATATTCAGTCGTATTATTTGCAATCAATAAACCTATTTCATCAGATTTAAGAACATCTCTTCTGATATTCCCATGTCTTGGATCATCTGGAGGAAACGTCATATCGATAAAGACATCACCACCGGCTGCATCATTAGCACTTATTTTGAGGTACGTCAGGAAACAGAAGTTCCTTATTGCAGTAATTTGAACATTTTGCAATGCAGTTTTCTCCATCGCCAATCGAATTCATATAATCAGCACCAAAAAGCATACGGTTCCCCTTCTGACCATTATGAATCTTTAATATTGTTTTCAATTCAAACCCAAGTTGTTCTTCAGCTCTTGATATCTCTTCATCAGTCACCGGAGGATTAAGTTCCAATTCCTCAAATTCTTCAGGAGCAGTTTCTTTGATGATATCGATAAACTTTTGAAACAATTCAGCAACAGAAAAACCAGTTTAAATTGGTTTTGGTCCATATATACCTTATTCAATTCGGGACCCTGTGTAGCCTCAATGGCGAAAGAAGTAAAGTGAATAAGAGTTTCCAGGTATTCAGTAAAGTTGTTTGCAATTAGCACAATTTTCTCCCCATCTTTATTCTTTCTTTTAATACAGCCATACCTAGAATCATCTTGATAAATGATCAATAAAAACCGCACAATCATAGTAATCGCTAGCAAAATACAAATGTCTCAGTGGTGTTTCAGGATTAGCTGAATCGACATCTTTGTTCGTGTTTGATAGTTCAACTATGTTTTCCCAGTTTTCAATATCAATATCAACCTTATACATTCTAATTTCTATCCCAGCCAAGTAAACTACCATCGGCCTGGCCATTATGAATCTTAAGTACTGTTTTTAGATCTTAACCAAGTTCTCTTTCAACTTTACTGAGCTCTTCTTCTGTAGCTGGTGGGTCCAGGTCCAAGGAAGCGCTCAAGTCAATGGCCAATTCATTCAATTCAGTGGTCAATTCAATCAATTTGGTAAACAGTTCAGTGATTGAAAGATGTAGTAGGGTTACCCTCACACAATTTGTTGTTGTTTTTTAAAGAGAATGTAAAGAATCTAAACGTTGTTTTGTATAGTTTAGATAAGATTAATTTGAGATTATTATTGTGTACACTTGTATCATTAATACAGTATTCTGGAGATTCTACGTTGAAAAGGATAAAGGATTACTATTGAAGAGTTAGAGAATCCGTGAGATTGATAACCCTTCGTGTTTAATTAAGAAAGCCGGTGCACAAAGACCTGTGCTTGGTGGTTTGATTGCTGCTCCCTATTCCTATACAGATTCAAAAATGGTGATAAGTCTTTCATCTGGACGTGGTTTATGATATGCATAATGCATGCAACTATATTGGAGAGATCAATTGATGATCATGTAAATTTGTAGGTCTATTCCGGCAATATTTCAATTTCGACAACTACATATAATTACATACGTATGCGAGTATGTGATTGGTTAAGAATATCACCTCACAGCTAGCTGTAATTGACCATATCTAGAGATGAGACATCGATGGACAGGTCATAGCTATGATTTCAAAGAAGACTCAGAAGAGAAAGATGGAGCTGATTAACAATAATCTAATATTTTTTTCACAATAGCTTAATGTTTATTTCTAATAATCTAGAACATTTTTTTTGACAATAGCTTAACGAAGTAGTAAGTAATAGGAAGTACGCCTGAAAACTAAAAAAATTTTTAATCAAATGGATGTAAAAACAGCATTTTTAAACGGAAATATTGAATATTCCGATACGGGGAGTCGAACCCCGGTCTGCTCGGTGAAAGCGAACCGTGCTAGCCGTTACACTATATCGGATTTTTACGACGTTTGAAATCTGACGGTTTGACACCCCACTATTACAACCCTCGGAATGATCATATTTTCAATTCCGACTTTTCGGTGGCGATTTCAATCTTACAACATGAAAGTAAAACTGGTTTGTTTAATTAAACATATCATTAGTACAATAGAATAAATAAAACAATGCCAAGTTTAGAAGATTTGACAAAGTCCTTGAAAGGCGCCTTTGAATCCAAGGATTACACTGAAGCGGAAAAGCTTTTGACCCCAATTAAAATACAATTGATTCAAAATGATTTACTAGTGCCAGATTTCAACAAGTTAAACAATCAACACTATGTCAATGATTTGATCATATCAAGATCCATATTAGAAATCGGTGCTTTGGCCAGTATTAACTTGCATGAATTTGACCAATTTGAAAACTATCTACAACAATTGAGAGTGTTTTATTTCAACACTGCACAAAACGAACAATTGTCCAAATCTATAAACAAGAGCAAATTGATCAGTTTATATCTACTGTTGTTATTGTCCAATGGTGACATTGTCAAGTTCCACACCGAATTGGAATTTGTGAGCACACATTTGAAGAACATCGAAAATGATTTATATATTAGTTACCCAATCAAGATTGAAAACTGGTTATTGGAAGGTTATTACAACAAGGCTTGGGAATTGATTTCAAACAACAAATCTGAAGAAAAAGTCAAACTAAAAGAGTTCAACATCTTTAATGAAACTTTATTGTTGGCTATTAGACATGAAATTGCAAGATCCATTGAAAAAACATACAAGGAATTGCCATTTTCAAATGCTAAATACTTGTTGTTTTTAAACAGTGAACAGGATGTTGAACCATTTGCAAAGGAAAAAAACTGGGATTACAAGAATGGGGTCTTGTACTTTAACGAAAAGGCCAATGATGATAAGTTTGGTCTTGATATTGATGAACAAGATGCTACTTTAACAAACAGTGAAAAGTTGGTTAAGAATACATTGAATTACGCTATAGAGATTGATTCCATCGTCTAAAAGAAATCATCTTACATTTAGAATTTGATTCGTTTATAATAATAGTAATAGAATATGCTTTAATTAGTCTGTTATTAAACATTCATTCCAACATTGTGTAGAAACCCTTGTATGCATTATCCAAATCAAATAACAACTGTCTGGAATCCTCCTCTGTTAGTTCTTCATTAATACTCATCTTGTTCAATTTAATCAACCATTCGATTAATTTGCCTCTCCCTTCGAAATCAACACTATTTCCAACTTTATTCACACTGGTCATCAAGTCTGATAGTAATGGGTGTAGTTGATCCTTGGCCCTATAGTTCAATTTCAACGCATCCATGCATGTGATGAAATTCCCCGTAGCTTCTGCCACTGCTCTAGCTGAAGATGTTGTTGATGTGTTGTTAGGTGTTGGTGTTGGAATGGAGATCGCATGCTCCACCGTTGCTGGTACACCAATCTCAATACGTGATGTTGCTGATGGACAATTCAACTAAAAAAAGATTGTTAATTAATCAAATCAAGAAAACAATTAATTCTAAGCTGAAAGCAAAATACATTATACTTCCTTTTGAAACTTTCTAAAGAATCAAATTCCTTTGCAACTTCAGGAGCCTTCAATATCGTGTTATACTGAGCCAACAACCTCAACACTGTAGGAGTATATTGATCCTCCCCATCCTTATTCAGCGTGTCTTTGACATATGCTTTCTCCACAACATCCAGCACTGTGATGATGGAATATATCTCTGCCAAACTTTCATAAGTCTCCCTTTGTTGTACTGTGTTGTATAAGGATACCTGTTGATCTAAATTCACCGATGAATTTATCAATTTGTTGTATGATGGGTTCTTTTGGGTTGATATTGGTGCATATGGTGGAAGTGACATGGCTTGAGTATGATGTGGGATAATTATAACAGGAAGTAACAGTCTCTGTTCAGTATAAAGAAAGACACATACTATACTCAATGCTCAGATATTCATTCATTAAATGATGGTGTTCTGATGTATTACATAATCAGGTCATGTGATACAAAAATCACGTGAAAAAGTGGAAAAACACCTCATCAACAAATCTGCCTCGCTGGCGCAATCGGTAGCGCATACGACTCTTAATCGTACGGTTGCGGGTTCGAGCCCCGCGTGGGGCTGGTGGATTTAGTTTTTTTTGATCTCTTTAAGTTGGTACTACGCAGTTGATGTTGATTTGCTGTTTAGTTCTTTTACAAAGACTCTTATATTATAACTTATATAGATATATCATTTAAACTCCCTGTCCTCCCTAGACCTTAGCTTCAATAATTTCTTTTGCGGGTATATCAAAGTATCATATTTACTGTCATATGTGATCTTACCCATATCTGCCTCAATACCTTTCAAATATTCACTGGCCAACTCAGATTCCTTCAATATCCATTTCAAGTAATGCATTGATTTGTTTCGATCAAAGGGAGATATCGTTATTGGTTGACGGATATCGATATCTTTAACACTGTTGAATTTGCAACGGACTCTTAATTCGTAGTATGTGCTGAAATAATTCGATTTCTTTGTCATTGGCTGGTGATGTGAGAATGGGATTGGATCTTCTTCATGATCAATGATAATGGGCTTCAATTCATTTTTGATATTATTGTTGATGCTCACCTTTTTATGCAATAAATTCAGATCTTGGTGTTTTAAAAATAATTGATACTTGTTATCTGATGATAACAAAATGGAATATGTGTTGATGTGGCCATTTATACCAATATGCTGTGAGTCATATTCAAGAACTTTGGACTGTATAACGTTTTCCTTGATGAAGGATTTATCACAACGACAATCAAAGATCTCAACGAGCTCCAGTGTAATTTTCTTCAATTTCACTTTATCCAACAATCTCTTCTTAATAGTTGGCAATGGTGAAATCTTTGTATTTATAACCAATTCTTCATCTGGGCCAATTGCAGATGTTGGCAATGAGTACTCAAGCATCAATGTGTTATCCTTAGAATCCACAACCCTTGATATCGGCTCATTGAACTGCCTGTACAGTGGTAGCGTATCATATGTCGTTATGACAACGGGAAACTCATATACCCTAGGTGCCGTCTTCATGTTGCAAACAGCCGACACTTCTAATCTATGTGTAGTTTTCCCAAACTTTGATGTTTCCGAAGTTGGACCAATATCGTTCTTGACACCAATCGTGAATGGAACATCAACGGATATCACACGATCGTTCACCGTATATCTG
>JAJLVX010000548.1:0-16131 GCA_030564525.1 Liangdongia berthetii | reverse complement strand
GATTATAGAGACTTATTAGTACCGGAAGATCGGTATCTATGCTTTCAAACCTCAAGGATTTGAATTATAAACCACTAACTGACGCATTGTCTGCTGTCAAGTCGCTAGGGTATAATGATGTATCAGAGGTGAACACTTGCATCTTGTCGATGTTGTTCACTTGATGACGAAAACATCAGTGGAACTATAGATACATCTGGACGATGTTACGGTTCCTTACTCATAGGTTCGATTCTCCATAGATTCTCAACAAATTTTGACTCATGCATGACTCAGGGAGTCAAGACTCAAGATAGGAAACGTCAAAATATGTTACAAACTACAATTAATGTTACAACGTCATGAATTGGATGATAAATTATAATCAATAATCAATAAACAAATTACAAATTACAATATAATATATTACATCAGAGCTCAAGTTTCAACAGTCAGAGACACAATTATACTTGACAAAATTGTTGTTGCCCGGTTAAAAGAGAATGTACTAAGTTATAAACATGTTCTTTCAATCAATTACAATTTACTTACAGGTAACAGGCTACACTAGTGAGTCGTAAGTCGTGAGTTGTGACCACGGTCCACAGAATCCTGAGTACTGACTGCACATTATGCATATAACTAGTTACCGTTTTTAGAGTTTCCATAGTACACAAACGTCAATAATTAGATTTTTGTGTACAGTTTTATTCACAGTTTTGTGCATACATAATATCTAGTGTTGTGTCTTTGTGATCCCTTGGACAACACAAACAGCTTATAAACGGAGCTGATTTTTCATTTCCCATATTTTCTTTCTTCTTTTTACAGTTTACTTGACATCTACTGGTGGTTGTGGTCACAATTGTTAACCAATTTTATGGTGCTTTATGCTTGGTGGTTGATGCTTGATGCTCGGTGGTTGATGCTTGGTATTTGTCACTTGGTTAATGATACATTTTTACTTAGTTTATTTGTTGTTTTTGTTTTTTCATTATCATGAATTGATCTGGTATTATTTAAGGTAGGTATCATCCATGATCAGTGGCTATTGGTGAGCTTAAGTATTTTTGTGGGGAAATGCTTTTGTAATCCAATGTCATTGGAATTGCTTTGTAAAATGGATATTTGACTTGTTTAATTTAGTATTGTGAGAACTAACTTTTATGGTTCTTGATGCTTGGTGGTTGATGTATTTGTCACTTGATTAATGATAATACAGTTAGTTTATTTGCTGTTTTTGCTTTTTCAAGATTATCATGAATTGATCTGGTATTATTTAAGGTATGTATCCCATCAGTGACTATTGGTGAGCTTAAGTATTTTTGTGGGGGGAAATACTTTTGTAATCCAATGTCATTGGAATTGCTTTGTAAAATGGATTGACTTGTTTAATTTAGTATTGTGAGTGCTGGTGAGCTTTAGAAGTGGATAATCCAGTCATTGGAATTGATTTTGATTATGTTTTTGTTTGTTTGCCGTATATTGGCT
This sequence comes from Liangdongia berthetii, assembly GCA_030564525.1. Taxonomy (NCBI): domain Eukaryota; kingdom Fungi; phylum Ascomycota; class Saccharomycetes; order Phaffomycetales; family Wickerhamomycetaceae; genus Liangdongia; species Liangdongia berthetii. The sequence continues at coordinate 14,661 of JAJLVX010000548.1, read as the reverse complement.
ATTGATTGTTGATTGTGAATGATTAAGATTTTGGCAAAAGGTCTGATATCATATTAATGTATAGACACACAAAGTCACTGACTGTCGTGAAGTTTTGGAGTTGTTTGGACGTGGATGTATTGAAAATAATGGTTTGATCAATTTTTAACACTAACAGAATTGCTGTGTCAAGAGGATATAAAATATTCACTTTCATCAATATGATAAGTGTTTGAAAAGTATTTTTTTAATCAGTGCCAGCTAATTTATTTGTTACAAATATATCATCACCATTTGATTTGACGAAACTGCACATGGCACAGCTTACGTATGATAAATTAATGATGCCTTTTCCCCATGGATCAAAACAAAGAGAATCCAGAGTTTTAAACAATCATTTAACATCAACTATATTAACAGTCTAGGGCCAGAAATCAAATCCAGGAGACGGCATACAATAACAACATTTGGCTAATGGGTTTGATGTTTAAATCATTTGGTTTTTGGTTAATATTCTCATAGTATATAACTGATAATTGTGATACAAGATACAATGAATAACGTATGGTTCACTTTCCAAATCTGACAATGCCAATCAGGAGGTGATTTTGTGGTTTATTATTTTTTTGCTAAAAGACTTGCGTCGATTATGGGTTGCAGAAAGAAGACCAATATAATTAATGCCACTAATTATGACATCAACACCAACAAAGTTCAGGGGGTAAAAAAGAAATTACCCTGGATGCTGCAGAGCGATAATTTAGTGTATTATCAGCTCACGAGAATGGAACCATATTCATAAATATATTCTGTCGTTGTTACAGAAAAGAGTATAAAATTGAGCTGGCTGGCATCAATTAATGCCAGTTAAGAAGACAAATGTCCATTCTTATGGGTAAACATCGAACTGGGAGGGGGTTACTTATCACTAATTATAACTATTGACTGTGATTGAGTAAGAGCCCAACCCATGACTTCTTTGAACAAATGAAGTACATATATAGGTAAAATCCGGCGTGCCGTTGATAGTTTGTTATCACAGCACCTATAAGTATTAAGCTGTGAGTCTTGGACTCTTGAGAATATTATATAGACAAATAGGCCTTTACTATCACTTCTTTTGAATCTTTTATGCGTTTTGTAGATTTTTGCAGATTTTAACTGCAGCATATAGACATATTGCATAATTGAACAGTAAATTGGAACTAAAGCATTAAATTGAGTAGCTATGTAATTTGTAAAACCATGACTATAAAATAATTTCTACTGTGATTCTGATTCTGTTATTCAATCCTTTATAATGTATGAATTTGATGTACAAATCACGAAACTAGTACTTTGAACTAACCGACGGGTTTTCCGACGGTTACACAAAACCGCTGAATTAACAACATTTCTCAAAAAAAAATTGAACTTTGGCAAAATTTGGGAGATCAAGATCGAGTGAGCTCAGAAATTGGATTTTTGAAGAATTTGGCAAGGGTGGGACCTTTGGTTCTAAAATTTAAAGATTTTACTAACAAAAAAGTGGGAAAGTGCTGAATCAAGGGTAAAACTAAAAAGTGTAAAAACTCAACTGTAGGCACAGTTATAAAGTAATTTTAACCAAGAAAATTTCAAGAATTATGGTGAAGCGATAAAGAGTCTAATACACCTACTCCTATAACAATAGCTTCATTAGTTATTGTTTTATTACAACATTTTAGTTTTGGATAATTTTGGAAAATGGGAGCATGAAAAGCCGATCCCATACAAATCCCCGTGAAAGTGGGAGTTTTCTAGGCGGAGGCTAGGCGGAGAGCTAGGCGGATGCACGTGATTGGTCTAGAAAGAAGAATCAATTTCTAGGCTGGAAGCTCTAGAAGGAAGAAACATTAATGCGATGACAACAGGATTATTGGAAATATTTGGAATGAATAAAAGTGATATTTCAGAAGTAGTTGTGCTGATCTATGTGATTGGATACTTATTGAAAAGAATAATTAGTTTCCAGAGGCCCTTGTTAGAGTTTACTGTGTATTGTTTGGAGCTCCAGTGAGTTTGTAAAGTAGGAGTTTGTGTGACTGTCTTTTTGGGAATTGAAAGATGTCCGGATGTATAGCCCAAACAGCTTCAAATGATGCTGCGCCAACCGATTACTTTGAGGGACGCAATTTTTCATAGTGGAAATTTATCAAAATATCAACATCAAAGAATACCACTCAATTTGAGCATATCCATACCAAACAGCAAATATGTCTAACGTTTCCAACGATCTAATCTGGGCTCTAACCTCCAAGCAATCTTCCTTTTTGGTCAAGCGTGCTAACGTCACTTTGTCCCGTGACCCATTGAACGTCACTGGTAAGAACACCAAGACCTCTTCCGGTCTAGCTAACAACAAGGCCATTGGTATCTCCCAAGAAGGTGGTAGAATTGTTGTCAGATCCAAGGTTGCTAAGAACGCCAACAAGCCAGCTAAGTCTGTCCACGTTGCTTCTTACAAGCCATACAAGTCCCACAGAAAGACCGCTTTGGCTGTCTCCAACTTGGCTAAGGGTCACAGAGATGATTTGAGAGCTGTTGCTGTTAAGCGTGTCTCTCAATTGACTCGTTCTTCCAAGCAAAAGGCTACCTACGAACCAGCTGTCCGTGGTAAGAAGTTGTAAAGTGTTTGTTTAGTTGAATGAATATCATGAGGTTTAATCCACACATAGAAAATTGAAACACAGATCTTCAAAACATGTAGGATGGTTTAGAAACTACTGTACTGATATTTAACACACACACAAATGCATGTATTATAATAAGTAGTTTTTGGTTGTAACTAAGTTATGCAAGTATTTTATGATTTTCTATTGTGTCAAACTGGTGTATTTATCTACAATTGTTAATTCTCAAGTGACATGCGTCAACATGGTCAATATGAATATAATCAATATGGACTCTGGTTAATATTATTGTATTTACAAACCATCTAAAAACAACATTGTATAATATAATCATTAAAGTATTAAGTATTGTAATTTCAAAAAGGTTATATTTTGTTTTAAAATCACCACGTTCGAAGTTCGAACTTGCTCAAACAAAGTTCAAACTGGTTTTGAATCAACTTGAAGATAAAATCCTACGTACTGGCATAATGAATGCAACAAATGTTGATTGTAATTAAGGAATACTTAACATATCTACAGAGATATGTTCAAAAACTATCTTTAAAATTTCAATATCTGAGGCACATAGCAAACTCGATTGCTATAACTAAACCAAACTAGTTTACAATTCATCCTTGGCATAACCCTTGATACCAACTAACTCAACGGTAAAAACTAAATGCATGTTAGTCAGACGGAATCTTTATCTTGCGATCCAAATGATATTTTTAACATACCTAAATCAGCGTCAGGTGGGATGGCATTACCAGCACCACGCTTACCATAACCCAAGTGAGATGGGATGGTCAATTTACGCTTTTCACCAATACACATACTAAAAAAAAGGTTAGAGTATTATGGATAAACAGAAATGGAGGCGATTCTAAAAGCTTACCCAGAAACACCTTGGTCCCAACCAGCAATGACTTGACCGACACCTAAGGTAAATTCTAATGGTTGACCTCTGTTCAAGGAACTGTCAAAAACAGAACCATCAGATTTCAAAGAACCAGTGTAATGGACCTGCACAACATCACCTCTCTTAGATTTACGTGTGCACTCTTCTGCTGGAATCTTGTGAAGGACACCTAATTCATCATGGTTAGAATTTGTTTATAATGATCATGACATTGTCAAGTGAATTCAAAAAGGATTACCAATTCTCAATTGTTCTTCAGCAGCAACAAGACCAGCAAACAGAACAAACACAAAACTCAACACTGTGGAAAACTTCATTTCGATATATACAATAATTGGATAATCTTTTATTAATAGAGGGTCGAGTCGAGACAGTGGTTGTTGTTTACATCTGAAAAATATGGAGATGGAAGGCTGCACAATACACCCGGACACCACGCATAATGTCATTATTTTAAAATTTCCTTTATTATTTTATCTATGAAGTATTTGTGATGGTATGGTATCTCATGCTTTATGAGTGTGCGTATTTATGATGATTCAACAACCCATAATGATTTCAGTCTTTTTGATTGAGTCATTGGCTTCAACACAAGAATCAATATTAATATTATAGCAATACTCAACACCAACTTTGACTTGTCAAAGCTTGGAGTCAACTTGTCAAATTGAGAAGATGGGGCGATTCTGGTACAGAAAACATCCAAACCATATGAACACACAATGGAAGTTGACTCCAAGTTGGTTGGAATGGAAACCAAAGTGTCAGCACCCAAGACTTGTCTATGGTGGGTCATGACAACTTCGTCTGAAAGGATAATCACTGGGTCGTATGGCATCAGCATGAACTCTGTCTTTTCATCTGCAGTCAGTTCACGACCTTCAACTCTTCTAGAGTTTAGGAAAAACTTTGGAACGTAAACGATTTGACCGTTTTCCAAAGCAATAAGGATGGACTTTGTGGTCACACCAAATCTTGTCTTGGTCAAACCTAGAGACTTGATCTTATATGGAAGAACGAATGACTTGGTCAAAACAGCTGGTGGTTTCTTGTAACCAGATAATGCAGAAACTGGACCTGATTCAGAAGTAGAGGAAGTTCTTTCGTTTGGAGTCAAAGAGTCAAACAAATCAATAACCACAATCTTTTGTTCAGGATATGGCAAGTCGCTCCAGTATGAATAAATAACATAGTGTTCACCAAAAATCACATTAATCGATTCATCCAAGTGAACTTGTTCTTCATGGAAAGTACTGTAGACAACTTCACCAGTGACAGAATCCAAGATATGGATGTATAAAGTCTTGGTTTCCTTGTTGACAACAGCAACAGCAATCAAGTTTGGATACAAGTACTTGTACAAAACACTTCTGTCACCCAAGACATAACCAACATTAGAAATCTTATCTTCTGGGTCTTTACTGGCAACTTGAATGATTTGTTCAGCACTAGTCTTGACCTTGAATTGCCAAGTGCTGGTTACAGTTTTACCATCCAACTTTAAACCTTGAACCTTTTCAGAATTATGTTTAATGAAGAATGTGTTCTTTGGTAAAGTAGTTTCATTTGTAGAATAAACAACATCAAAACCATTAGCAATTTCCAAGTAGTAATTTTCATTGTTAATACGTTGAACCTTTTCAGCACCAACAACCAATTTCTTGGAAATTAATTCACCAGTTTTAGAGTTCAAAATTATATTTGGGCCAGAAGATGTGAAGGCAATGATTTGTTCATTGTTAACATTTTCCAAAGCCAAGATATCAGTTTCCTTGGAGTTGAAAGACCAAACTTCTTCACCATTCAAAGTATCAATAGCAATGATTTTACCAGACTTGGTAGCTAAAACCAAATATTTGGAAAACCCAAAGTAGTGATCATTGTTATCTTGGGAAAATAATGCATCAAGAGATCTATCCTCAACCAACTTTGGCAAAAGTTCCCAAACTTTATTGTAAGCTTGCTTTAATTGCTTTAAATGTTTGGTGACTCTGTATGCATAAGCTTCCAAAACTGGCAATTCTTCTTCCAACAAGATTTCATCAGAAGTCAGACCAGTGTCAACAGTTATATCAATGATAGTGTGAGCAACAACATGAGATAATGAAGAATCAGCAGACCATTGGAATTCATTGTTGATCACATAGCTGAAAGTACTGTTTGAAAATTCAAAGAAAGACTTCACTTCATCTATAGCATTAGTGATTGTGTGAATGGATTTGATTTCATCATGTGGTAATTTAAGGTCCTTGAACAAATGATTAACCAATTCTTTACCGGTGTTGTCGATGATGATAGAATGGAATTCAGTGTATAAGACAAACACACCATTAGCGAATTGGAAATGATACTTGTGAACGTTTGGAACAGTGAATTTCAAAGCACCTTGAACGGTGTAAACTTGAATGTCATGATCTTTTTGGAAAGCAACGTATTCATCAGTATCCAATGGAATATGAGTTTCAAAAGAAGATCCCAATGAAACAGGCTTAGAAGGAGCACCTTCATCGTCAATGGTGAAAACCTTATATGTGCTACCTTGAGTAAAGATAACTTTAGCACCATAAACCTCCTTAATGGCATCCCAACCAACAGGCAATGTGTTTGATTTCAAAGTTTCACCATCAAGCAATGCACTGCGAACAGTCTGTTCTTCTTGAGTGTACAGTAAGTCAAAATGACCATCAACCAGTGTGAAAGATGCATTGTTCACGCCACCAGCAATTTCATCATTGAACTTAATCTTGTAATCTTCACCAATGACACGAATTTCGCCATCGGCAAAGACGACGGCAATGTCCTTGTTAAACGTAGAGACGTCCTTGATCTGTTTCAATGGGAACTCAGCAACATCAGCAACCAATGCACCAGAGATCGGTTCCCAGACTTGCAAGACAGCACGGTCGATGTAGTTCAAAGCAGTCACGATGTACTCTTCAAATTTGACTAGTTTTTGGACAGCGCTCTTGTCAAGCCCCTTGAACTGTAGTCTCCAAGCAGCGTCGCCATCAACCAGCCCAGCCAAGATGTCGTCCTGAGTCAACACGTTCACGATGCCTTCGTTCAAGACGATGTTTCCACTTTGTAGAACACCAATTTGGCGCAATTTCCAGTCGACGGTGAAGGCCTCGTCTGCAAACACAGCAAGCGCCACGCCCAGCAGCGATAGTAGGGAAGTCAGGTACAGCAGTCTCATTGTTGGATCTCCCTGCAGTCAATATGTCGCTCTGTCTCAGTAGGCACAATGGGCAATTGATTGTCTAGGGATTATGTCTGGTAAGGTTGTGTCGTTGGTACTAATTGGCTTGTTTACAAAATTCAGTAGGGTTTCCAGCTGCCACGGCTGGTCGGGTCACTAGATAACCAGCAGAAGCCATTGTCTCCTACAATCGTTTGAAGAAGGTGGTTATGAGTGGTTATGAGGGTGTGTGTATGCAATAAATATATAGGTGTGGTGTATATGACAGTGCCCCAAAAACGCACCTTGTTCTGAGCCCAATTTACGAGAGTTTTATATCTTCTTTTCGTCAGAGTTTTGGAATATCTCACCTTGAGTAGTGTGTAATTGAGTGGTATTGGTACTTGTATTGGTATCAGCACCATTATTAGTAGCAGATTCACTATCTTCGTCATCATTTTGTGCATTAGAAGCTCCTTTTGAGATCCATCTAAACTTTGGAATAAACTTCACCAAGTAATCAGTATCGAGACGTAAGATTTCCCATGGATCGTTGATTAACCAAACCTCCAAAAAGTCCAAGTCTGTCTTCATTTCGTTATTCTCTGGAAGCACCAACTCTGGTCTATCAATGCCTTGATTGAAAAATGTACCATCGCCAGCAGTAGCAGTATTATTAGACTGCTTCTGTTGCTTTTGTTCTTCTTGTTGTTTTAACAATGCCAAAATCTCAGAGGTCCGAACTCTATTGATTGCCCTCAATTTAGCATACACCTTGTTGAAATCAGGATTAGCCATAATGAAATGATCATTTCTATCAATCTCCTCTTCAGTAAATTCAATCCAACGATCAATCTTTGCATTCCATTCAGCCATCCCCATTGGCTTATAATCCATGGGGCCAAACCACCAGCTAACCTTCTTACCTTCTTGCAATGCCCTTGCCCTAACACTCTTGGCCTCATCAAACCATGGGTCGTATGGTAGCATCAATCTAGACATTTCAAGCCCAGAGTTGAAGATCATAGTGGCACCACCAATAGAGAACAAGAGCTTTTTAAATCTCGACATCATTGAAGTCTGGTGCCATATACGTCTCACCGTGACAAACATTGTGAGCCCCAATGCGGTCTGCAGCCCCGTTAAGGCGTATAACCCTGGCAAGCAGTCTGATGCTGGTACTAATGGGCCCCATAGCTTGAGCCCGACGCTAGGTCTTGCGTAAAAGACAGTTGTGTTTGAGTCGCTTGCTTTGGAAGAGTCTGTGCTGTTCTTCTTAGACTCTCCTGGTTTACCATCGTCTGAATTGCCTGGAATGTACACACCCATCTTGATGCTTTGTTTTTGCTTCTTGTTGGTGAGAATTGACACTCTTCAATTTTGAGATTTTTTCCGAAAAACATCTCTTTTGAGAAGGTGTTGATCCAAACTGCTCTGCATCATTCTTCGCTGCGGATCTTGGATGATGACCGTCAGAGAAGATGTGGTGGGTATTGTTCTCGGTGAGAGAGAGCACTGGGACGAGAATATAAACTGAGATGCAAATTGGGTATAAATTTGGGCTGGTTGGCTCAGATTATTGGCTTCAGCCCTCACCAATACTCGAGAGAGAGATCATATTTTATAACATGTCCAAGGATACTGTCGATACAAAAGTTGGTCACATCTCATCCTTATCTTCTACAGAAGTGCCAAGCAGTAACAATACTACAACGAACGCCATGGCTGATGGCTTGAACTTGAAGGCAACTGACACTTTTGTCGGTGATGTCTCTGGTGCTGAAAAAGGTGACATTAATGTCAATCAACAACAACAAGAAGCTGCTACAAATGCATCAGTCTTTGCCAACCAGTCCCTGTGGCAGTTAAAGACATCCATTCTGCTATGTTTTGCAACATCCTTCTCCGGGTTTATCTTTGGTTGGGATGTCGGTACCATTGGTGGTATTTCCAACATGGATGGGTTTAAAACCAGATTTGCTCCAATTGAACGTGGCCATCATCATTTCCCTGCCATGATTATTGGCTTGATTATTGCTGTTTTCAATGCTGGTTGTGCCATTGGTGGGTTGACCTTGGGTAAGCTTGCTGACACTGTCGGTAGAAAGATGGGTATCACCATTAGTATCATTGTCTATTTCATTGGTACTGTTATCCAAATTTCTGCCAAAGCATCTGGTAACTGGGTCCAATTGTTGGTTGGCAGAATCATCACTGGGCTGGCTGTTGGTGGGACCTCAGTCATGTGCCCAATGTTTATCTCTGAATCTGCCCCATTGAAAATCCGTGGTTCCATGGTTGTGTTGTACCAGTTGATGATTACATTCGGTATCTTGTTTGGTAACATTACAAACTTTGGCTGCAAGGAGCACCATGGTGGCAGCGATGCTGAGTGGATGATTCCTATTGGGTTATGCTTTGCTTGGGGTGTGCTGGTTGTTGTTGGCTTGTCATTTATGCCCGAGTCACCAGTGTATTTGGTTGAGCATCATGGGGACCGTGAAGGTGCTATTCGTTCCATTGCCAAGTTGAACCACTTGCCTGCTGACAGTGCTGTTGCAGCTGATGAGGCTGACAAGATTGTTGAGAAGTGCAACAAGACTAAAGCAGCCATGGGACATGTCAAATGGTCAGAATTTTTGACTGGTAAGCCTAGATTGTTTTTAAGATTAGTTATTGGGATGCTTGTCATGGCTTTCCAGCAATTCACTGGTGCAAACTATTTCTTTTACTATGGTACTTCATTGTTCAGTGCAGTTGGTTTGGATGATTCATACATCACTGCTATCATCTTGGCTGCTGTCAATTTCTTTTCAACTTTTGGTGGTGTTTACGTTGTTGAAAAGTATGGTCGTCGTAAATGCTTACTTGCAGGTTCAATAGGTATGTTTACCTGTATGGTTATCTATGCATCATTGGGTAGTTTTGCATTGAGAAGTTCAAATGGCGATGATCGTGAAAGCGTTGGAGGTGTTATGATTGCATTCACTTGTATCTACATTTTCTTTTTTGCAACAACTTGGGGTCCAGTTGCCTTTGTTGTTGTTTCTGAATTGTATCCTGTTCGTACTAGAGCTGTTAGCATGGCTGTTGCCACTTCTATGAATTGGTTGGCTAACTTCTTGATTTCATTGTTTACACCTTTTATTACAAAGGCTATTGGATTCAAGTATGGTTATGTTTTTGCTGGCTGTTTATTGGCTTCTGCTTTCTTTGTCTACTTTATGGTTCCAGAGACTAAAGGGTTGGATACTGAACAAATTGATGAGATTTATGAGCGTCGTGATGATAACACTGATACTACTAGTACTACCATTAATGGTGAAAATTGAGTTGATCATTAAAAGCATGGTATTAATATTAAATTAATTAAAAGTTATATATTATTTATAAGGAATTGAAGGAGAGTTTGTCTAAAGCATGTAGAGCTTTACCATCGTAATTATCAAATCTTGTTTTCAGTTTTGCTGGACGCATTAATAGAGCTGATTGTACACTTAGATTTGAATCTGCATTATGTTGTAATTGAAGGTTTGAACTTATTGTTAATAAAGACAAAGCGGGTAGTGGTGGTAATGATCTTGGGCTTGAAACAAACGTGCTTGAGTTTGATGATGATGACAATTGAGTTTCTGAGGTTGTTGGAGAGGTGATTGGAGTTGAGTTTTTGTATTGAGACCCATTTGCTTCGATTATTGGAGATGATGGAGTTGAGACACTTGAAACACTTGGAGATCTCGATATTGATAGGGCTGGGGCTAAATATCTTGCTGATATACTTTGCTGTTGTGTATTATTTATCTGTTGTGATGGTTGTGACTGTTGTAATTGTAGAGGCTGTTGTTGTTGCTGCTGCGGTGGTGGTGGTGGGACTGAGATTTCAATGCTGAATGTATGTCTTGGATATATGTCCTCTGGTAATACCAACGTACTGAGCACTGGATCTGAAGAAGGAGTTTTGTTTCTGAATTTAGCAGTGGAAAAGTTCTTTGTGGTTGTATAAGCAATCAGATGTAATTTTTCACCTTTTAGAGTCACCATGGAGAAGGATTGTTTAATCAACCCATTAACCTTGTGTCTATATGAATCGTGCTCATTCTTAGCCGGTTCCATTTCTCTGTAGGTTAAAAAGGCCCCAGTGACTCTTGAAGCAGACCATGATCTCCCATCAGTCCAACGACGCATCTTTGCTTCACTCTCTTGCCAAATAAACACGTCTCCAGCCTTGATGTTTTGACGTTCGTGTAGTGTTAGCCTTTGCTGGACTCTTGGGATTAAGTTTAGTCTACTAGCCTCAAGTAGAAGAAGGGCATCTTGTGGGGTTAGAACAGCTCCAGAATAAGAAGGCATCTCTGAATGTATCGGTTATTATAGTGGTGATATTATAGATCTGTATGCTCATAGCTTAGTGCGGGACCATGTTTATTTATACTTGTAGTATTAATTGCTCAAAACAAGATGAATTGTAATACCAATCTGCAGCATTGGCATTTAAGAGCAGCAGAAGATATCGGGTGGACTTTTTACTTTGCAGCATGATGAAGTAGATAACTTTAACGCAGTCAAAAAGGGGTCTGAAGAGGGGTCTAACAACCAGCTAGTCTATATCCTATTGTCTATTCAAGTCTTTGGTACAGCTTTAAGGTTGTGTCATGGAGTTCACTTCCTATTTGGAGTGGGTACGTCTATGCACTGCGCAGTGTTAAATTTTAAAGTTGTTAATCACCACTACTACGTGCGTAACTGTTAGAAATCCAAGCACTTAAAAGTTAACGCCCAGTCTGTTTGACCTTTTGCTAGTGATAATTTGCTCATGTTTGCATTCCCACAAAACCTTGTCCTATACTTCTTGTGACTCTGTGTTTACACAACAAATCAGAGCAAATTTTCTTTATTTATTTTCATTTTAATTGCGCGTGGGAGTTTTAGTTCGACTTTTATTGTTCAAAGTTGCAGAGTCGAGACTGGATAGTTACGAGAGGCATAGCTAAAAATAAAAGCACTAATCATTATAGGTTGACTAATAGTACTCTAATTCAGTTAAACACATTGCCCCCATCCAAGAGTTTTAAAGCCATATTTTAGACTTGGCTTTTACTAAGCTTGTCACGAGTCACCACTCACGAGTCACCACTCACCACCACTTACCACTTACATCATGCTGTGATCAATTGATGTCTTATGTTTACTATGTATTTGTAAGAATTGTCATCCTTGATGAGGGAGATATGCATCGATTTACAATGGTGCAGCACCAAGAATCTCAATGAGGAGACTTTATGGCCTTGTACCGATATCTTCGAGTTGATGTCTTTTTGGGTGTTTCTTTCTGTTGCATTTCATTCTTCCGATAAAAGAAACTTCCAATAGAAAGAAACAATTACGTACGTGGAAGGTTTTTAGTTCAGGTTGGCGATTACGTGATATCAACTATGATAGTCTGTGAGTCTCTGTTTCTCTGTCTCCGTTATAAAAGCTGGACTTGCTTGGTGAACAGGAATAGGGTGCGTTTCCAAGTTTGACACAAAAGAGATTGCCTAGAAGAGCATAGCCTTGTCTATATGAATTTTGAAATAATTCTTTACACCGATAGCACCTATTTATCTTTCGCTTGTCAAGAATTTGAGGTGTGTTAAAAATTCAAATAAGCTTTGAGTGTGAATATGGAAATAATCGAGTCTTCTGAAAGGGTCCTTACGGGATCTAAATCTAAAGGAGGAGTTGAATACATATTTGATCCGAATGACAAGAATTAATAAGCCTTTATGTGTATAGCAAAAGTTATCTGATACATCTTATTGCAGCACGCACTTAACATCTGGTTTCTTCCATATATTCGATAATTCCTAGTAACTCCTTCAGCTGGAGTGAAACAAATACGTACATATCTATGCCTTTTAAACTTATCAGATCGAAAACACGCTTTACAGTTCCGTTTTAGGTAATAGCTTAATTTACTAATCACTGACTCAGCAGTTTTACCTCATTTATTAGTCATCATACATTGTTCTGCACCGGGTAACACCTTAAATTTTTGAAAAAACAGCGCGCCAATTTTTGTTGGTTACTTTGCATCACGAAATTTCCTACGGTGGAAACAACTTTGGTGTTTACAAAACAAAGACTGACAGTTGTGCGATTCTGCTTGTTAGCCAATTGTATCGGTTCAGATTTTAAGCCAGGCGATCTTAGAAACAGAGAGAGACACACAGGCACCGTGGCATCACACATCTTACACCACACTGGAACCAATTGACTTACAACCCTCCCTCAATTGCCCCTGCAAAAGAAAACAAAGGTTATCTCTATCATACATACATACATCATTGTTTCGTTTCTTGATTCCTATCCCGCTATTGTGTTCGACTAATGAATGGGTTCAACATGAACTTTAATCAACAGATACCTCCCCATCTCCTACAACAACAGCAGCAGCAACAACAACTACATCTCCAAATGCTTCAACAACAACGTCTTCAACAGGCTCAACAACAACAACAACAACCACAGCAGTTTAACCAAAGAAACGGAACCATCCAAAACTCTCCTCTAAACAACATCTCCTCTGCAAGCTCTACAAGTATATCAACACCGGTAATGTCAGTTCCTCAAGCTCTACAACAACAACAGTTGCAACAACAATTACAACAACAACAAGCTGCTCAGGCTCAAGTGCTAGCCCAAGTACAAGCTCAACAAGCTGCTGTTGCACAAGCACAAGCACAAGCAACTCACAACCAACAACAGCATCAACAAATACCAACTGGACTTAATGGTGGGTTTGGTGGTTTAAGAAAAGCTTCAATTGCAATCCCAGACCCAAGTGTCTTAGCCGCTAACGCCAGTGCTGCTGCTATTGCTGCAGCTTCTAATAATGGAACTCCACTTTCCTTGAATGCAAACACCCCTATACAGGCTGTCGTGAATGCAATCACTAAACAACAACCAGATACGCATTATTGGTCGAAAAAATTAACTGAGGAAGGGAAAGAAGTACCATTGAATGTCAAGCAATATGAATCAATCATCACCAAAGATCTAACAAATCGTGAATTATTAGCTTATGAACGTAATGTTAGGGGAAATAAACCTTTATTGCACAGATTGGTTCGTGACTTGAAATACTATAATGAATTGAAAATGGCTAGAATGAAAACTCTGCAGATCTCCTCTCAAGGACAATATACAACTAGCATATGGGGCGAAGGTTATCAAGGGTACGGTAATGGATTTAGTGATGGAACGACCAAGGTGTTGTTGCCAAAGAACCGTAAGAAACCAAGTCGTTTAAAAGATTTGGTTATCCCAAAGAAAACACTTGAACAACAAGCTCAAATCAAAGATGAATACGTGCCGATAAGATTGGAATTTGAATCAGAAAAGGATAGATTTAGATTAAGAGACACGTTGGTTTGGAATTTGAATGAGAAATCTTTAACATTAGAACAATTAGTTTCTATCATCATGGAAGATTACAAATTTACAAATCCGTTGTTTTCTGACACTGTTCTTGCTAGTATTAAAGAACAAGTCAATGATTATCATCGTCATGTTTATAACTCTTCATTTGGTGATGATTTACGTATTTTGATCAAATTGGACATTACAATCTCAAATAATCAATTGATTGATCAATTTGAATGGGATATCTCAAATCCTGAAAATGATCCTGAAGAATTTGCTACAGTTATGTGTGAAGAAATGTCCTTACCTGGTGAATTTGCTACTGCTATTGCTCATTCAATAAGAGAACAAGTTCAAATTTTTACAAAAGCTTTATATTTGGTGGGTTATGATTTTAAAGGTGGCTTTATCGAAGAAGATGAAATACGTTCCCATTTATGTTCATTTGTTACAAAACATGATTATTTAAGACAGCGCAATTTATTACCTGCGTTCACTCCTTCATTATTGGAAGTTACAAATGCAGAATTGGAAAGATTGGATAAAGA
>JAJLVX010000547.1:0-16563 GCA_030564525.1 Liangdongia berthetii | reverse complement strand
AAAGTCATCGCTAGTGCTCGTGATGTTTCTGGTGCTACTGAACTAAAGGCATTGCAATCAGAATCTGAACGTAATATTGAAATTGTTACTCTTGATGTCGCTGATTCCAATTCTATTGATAAGTTGGATGCTCAATTGGAAACCGTTGCTTCTGAAGGTATTGATGTTTTCATTTCTAATGCAGGCATTGCCAAAGTTGTCAAACAAGCTTTGCAAACTACCAAAGAGCAATGGATTGATCACTGGACCACCAACACCTTGGGTCCAATTTTAGTTACACAAGTTGTTTATAAATACTTGAAGTTGAAAGAAACCAGACAAATATTCTTTGTTTCCTCACTTGCTGGGTCCATTACAGCATATGTACCATTTCCAGTTTCTGCATACGGTGCGTCTAAAACCGCATTGAACTACATTGCTAAAGAGTTGAGTGTTGAATTGGCACCAGAACATTTCACTGTCATTCCTTTGCATCCTGGTGTTGTTAACACTGATATGGCCAAAGCTGGGTTCAAACAGTTTACCCCAGAGATGCTTGCAGCTCTTGCTAATTATAAATCAATAGAGCCAGAAGAGAGTGCTAAGGCCATCTATGAAAACATCATTTCCAAAGTTACTGAGAAGGACACTGGTAGGTTTCTTGACTACACTGGTAAAGAGGATGATTATTGATTGAATATAATACACATGCTATATATCACATAACTCGTATGTTATAAATCTACTTACTACTATGTACTACTACTAGTAGAAGTATTATTATACCAATTACTAATCCCTGACGTAATCTGTTTTGGTGTCAAAAATTCAACCTCTCAAGTTATTCCAGGTTGTTCCAGACAGACGAAATAAACAGAAAGGTTGAATAGACAGCAGATCAGTCGAGGAGGCGAGACAGATCAAAACACAGTAAAGGTTACACTGGACATTTAAGGAAGCCAGAAGTGACACATAGAGTACTACTACTACTGTCAGCTCAGCCAGGAATCTCACACTCAGCACCACACAGCTACACAAAGATCAAGAATGGTGAGCATCAATCTCCAGTTGTTTATCGACGCTCTTAATTCCATCCCTGAGTACATCGCATCGCTCTATGAGAACCACCAGGGAGCGTTTCTTACTGCCCTGAGCTCGCTGATGTGCATCTGTGGGGCCCTGGTCATATACCTCGATGTCTTGGTGAAGTGGTTGGTTCCTTCTTCAACGTTCACAATCAAATCAAACGAAGGCTTCTTGATCTGTGGGTTCAGTTTGAGCAGTGGCTCTTTGTTGTTCACCTCTCTATACAAACTACTTCCAAGAGGTTTGCAGTACTTTGATGAATCAAAATTGCACTCGAGTTTGAACTCGAATCTAAACATTATGCTTTATTATACCACTGGGATTTTAATCTGTTCCTTCTTCAACTATTGTTTACATGCCCTAACTAGTGAAAGTATTGTCCATTGCAACCATGGTGGTGAGGTTTTGGATATGGCTGATGATTTAGAACAACAAATGGTCCATAGTCATGGTCATTCCCATTCTCATGATCATGATAATGAACACACTCATGCTGAACGTTTCCCTTATCAGTCATATCAGCATTCCCATTCCCATTCATATTCACCACAACAGCAACATTCAAATTCACACTCTTCTTCTTCAGCAGAAGTTGAAGTTGATGATAAAAAGATTCATCATTCTCATTCACATTCACATGATGATTACGATTATGAAGATCATGATGACCCTACTGATTCAAATGTTCAAGAATATAATGAAACTTCTCAATTGATTCCAACTCAGAATTCAACCAATTCAAATTCAAATGAAAACAATTATAATTCTTTGGACAACAAAAGGAAAAAATCCTTGTTTGATTTAACAATCGGAAGATTAACTCATCAACATTCCCATCCTTGTGTTGGAATTGAAGATTCAGATTGTGAAGGTTATTCTCCTTGTCTTGAAGAAGAGATTAATAAAAATGTTTCGAATGATTTACACAATTTGGATTTCTATACTCATAGAACTTTAGTTAGATCAAAGTCTTCTTTGGTGGCTTATACAAACTCTCCAAATGTTCCAACCAGTCAAAATCAAAATAATCAAGGAAATGTTACAGCTAATTCTGGTATTCACAGTACTACTTTACAATTACAACATCGTGGTTCTGAATTTGATTTGGGTAATGATGATTCAAACACAATAACAACAACAACTGCTGCTGCTGCAACAAGAACTCCATTTGAAGAATCTGCATTAACACCTGCTATTACAAACATTAGATTAACAAGTGAACCAAACTTATCTAGACATGTGCAACATAAAGATGACCATCATCATAAAGTTATAACTCCAATTTCAAAATTACTATCAATTGGTGTTCAAACTTGTTTTGCTTTAACTTTACACAAATTCCCAGAAGGGTTCATTACTTATGCTACTTCAAAAGCTGATCCAAAATTAGGTTTGTCCATTTTCATCTCATTGGCCATTCATAACATTGTTGAAGGGTTCTCGATGACTTTGCCATTATACATTGCATTAAATTCTAGAATTAAAGCATTTTTAATTACATTTGTTCTTGGTGGTTTATCACAGCCTATTGGTGCTGTCTTGGGGTATTTTTTATTAAATGGTAAAACCATTAACAAAGATAACTCATTCTTTGTATTTGGTATCTTATTTTCAATCACTGCTGGGTTTTTAACAATTATTAGTTTACAACTATTTGCATCTTCAATTGATTTCGGTGGCTCTGCTAAAAAGGTTATCACATTTTGCATAATTGGTATCTTGATGATCCAATTGTCGAATGCTTTGACTGATATGAAGCATGACAATTGATTAATTGATCTGGTAACTCTCACTATATCCATCTATTCTTATCCTTTTTGTCCCATTTTTTATGCTTCTTAGCTATTTAATGAATAATTGCAATTATATCCCCATAATAAACTGTAATCATATTGATATACTACTATTATAATACCATATTATCATATCACTGATCGTATAATCTCCATTATATTTGGCTATACCAATTTCTGATCACGTGCCAATACACCAAAATCTGGGAAACGCGAAACGCGTAAAATTTGTTGTTATAAACTGAAGTGGCAAAACAATACCAGTACCATTATAATAACAAGATAACTATAATAATCATACAACATGTCCACTCCAAGAATCGACGGGAGTTTGTTACAACAACATGCAAACAGAACAGTGCGTATCATTGGTAGAGTTGAATCTGTTCAAGATCAATCAGTCACTTTATATACACCATCAGTCACCCAAGAAGATTGCAAAATCACAGCTTCTGCTACTCCAGATCTAGATTTCGAGATTGGAACTTGGTATGAAGTCATTGCTAGAATCACCGATGATCTACAGGTTAGAGCTATTGATATACAGAACTTTGGAACTCAATTGAATGAGAAAGCTGTTGCTGGTTTAGTTCATTATTCAAACAAAGTGCCTGAAATCTTCTACGAATGAAAAAGCATTAAAACAAGAGTTAAGTTGATTGTATAGTAATGAAGAACAATTGTTTTTATTTTATTCTTTTATATTGGTTATAATAAACGGGGGAAATATGAAAATATGAAAATATGATATGAAAAAACTAATTGTATATGCGCTTGTTATTTGTTATTGTGTGGCCTGATGAGAACTCATTGCATTCAAAACAATCTTCTTCTTCTAGCAGTCAATGTGGACATGTATGAAGCTGGTGTGACACGAGAACTTGGATTATACCAACCACCATTTTCAGAAGGATCTGGTTGTGGAGTTGCATAATTAACAGCAGAAGAGATTGTATATGACCAACCTGGTGTAAGTGTGGAACTTTGCTTAGGAGAAGGGCTAATCGTTGAATAATAAGTAACAGCACTTGATGCAAATTTTCTTGACCATGTAGTTTTGGTAACTTTAGAACCTGGTTGCATTTGCATTGGGGCATATCTAGTGATCCCTGTTTGTAAAGTATAAGTCAAACTGAATGAAGCTGACAATGCAGTACCAGCCAAGGTGGAAGTACCAGTATCACCAGCATTTCTAATACTAGTTTGAGCATCTGGTGGGTTTTTTTCACTACCTCCACTTGGTTCTAGAGTACCAGTCATACCAGACAATGTGAATCTCTGGGAATAATGGATGGTATGACCACCGTCAGAAGTAACAGCATAGATTTGAACAAAGTAAGAACCATCAGCACCGGTGCTTGCTGGGATTTGTACAGTATAAGCATTTCCAGAAACCTCACTAGATGAAAGTTTTGCTAACGTTTTGATACCGTTAATCTTGGTGTTTGTACCAGTACAAATGACAAAAGTGTAACTGCTAATCTCTGTTAATTTAGGAACAGCGTTAGATTCAATCCACTGGACCAAAACGTCAGCGTAACCATCAGAAACTGTATAGTTGGCACCAGCTAAAGGCTTAGAGATGGAGACATCAGCTTTAACAACACCAAAGTTAACCAGTGATAGGATCAATAGGAAAAGTGTGTTTAGCAAAAGCATCTTGTGACTTTGTATTTATGAATGGATGAAATATAAATGGGTGTTGAAACTTCCTGTTTGATTTGATTAGATTTGAGAAAATAAAAAATGGCTGAATGAATGAGTACAAGAAAGAGTGGGTAAGTATCTGAAAGTAGAGCAGCACCAATACAAATCTCAGTATGATCAACCAGCGAGTGTTTAATCAGCAGAATCAAGTGTGTGTTTCCTCTGTTTGGCTCTGATTTGTTAAATGTTGTTGTTGTTGCAAGGCTTTGCAACTTTTTTTTTATCCGTTTGGAATTTGGAAATTTCGCTTAAAAAGATTGGCGTTAAAAATAGAAAACTGGGCATTTTGAAGGTGATGTATTTAGTAAACTGGTGCTATTGGTGCGATATTATGATTCAGTGTAGCTTAAAGTATGATCTACATCTTTTTTTGGTGTCAATATCTTTAGTATTGATGGAGTTATATAAGAATTCGGAAGAACAGTGAGCATTACGTAATGAGCAGTGAGTAAAAGATGGACCAGTTAGCTCTGGATGAAGTGGATAGAAAAGAGTTTGGTTGTGTTCGCTTATGAGTCTGTTGACTGTTGCTGCATCAGATCTCATCCCTTGTAAGCTGTAACCATTCAAGAGAGTCCAATATCTAGTCCTTTCATTATTCAGTCGTATAAGAATGAGATAGCAATTACAGTAAATGGAGGAGAGAAAAGACAGCAAAAGTAAAGGAAACTGGAGTCCAACCATCAAAGTCCTCTGACTCCTAACTACTAAAGTATAATGAGCTCCTACAAGATATTTAACCACTTCTAGGACCTCTAAATCATCTTCCTTCTTCTCCAGTATGGAATATTACGTAATCAACGCGATTTCCCAATGAAAAGGTCCATCTCTCAAACCAAACAGAATGTTTATGACCTTTCAGCAAATCAAAAGTTTTTTAAAATAGTTGAGTTGAGAGTTCCACATACTCATCCTTGGTATTATATTGCTTTTATTGTTTAGGCTGGCCAGTTGAATTCATTTTATTTTCCTTCATTCTCTTGAAATCTCATGAAGTGTTGTTTTCTCCAATCAATACCACAAGCATAACAATAGAGTAACAATTGCATCCTACAAGCATGTATCCAAGTGACCAATTCAATAATCATGGGTTTAGAAATTCATCCTTTGACTCTTTAGATGATAACTATGGTGCTCAACGCTCACAGTCTTATGACAGATCTCATAGCAGGAAAATCAGTTCCATTGGTTTGAATGATACATATAGACCAAATTACAGTCAATATAATATTAATGTTGGTGATAAGACTGGATATAGTGGGATAGGAAATGATTTTATACCTGAAGATGAATCATTTGAAGGAGCTGTTGAACAAGAATTCGAATCAAATCTGAAAAAAATTAATGGTATATTTGATCGAGCCCAAAATTTATCAGATACTATTACTTCAAAGCTAAGTGATTTAGAACTATTGAATCAAGAAACTCAAGACACTTTAGTTAATCTAAGTGATATTCTAAACAAGAAGAAAAAGAACCTTTCATCTCCAACAACTGCTGGTTTTGCTGGAGCTCCATTATCAAGAACAAGAACAAGTACAAGTATCTTGTTCAAAAGTTCAAAAACAAGACGGAATAGTTTAGAAACTCAAAACTTATCACCACCCTCAATACCAATAATGCCAATCAATTCAAACTTGGGTTCTTTAATGGGTTCAAATGTATCCATGGATTCATTAATCTCTGATATATCTGAATATGAAGTTGAATTGAATAATAAAGTTACAAATATGATGCAACAAAATTATAACGACCCAAATCTGTTGAAACTGAAAAATATCATTCATTCAACTTTTGAATTAATACAATCAGAGTATGGTGATACAAAATTATATAAAATTAATGGAACAATTCAAGAAAAAAGTGATGTTGTTATGGAAAAATTGGATAACTTGGTTAATTCATTTAGGGACAAATATTGATATTATAAATAGTATAGAAAGATTTATATATATATATATATATATATATATTATAATGCATGGTTTACGACAAGAAATAATTCTTATACATAGTTTAACTTATCTATGAACGTTTTATTTTGTATATATACAAGAGCATTAATCATTATTCCCACCAAAAGTTGTGTGAAACTGTAAAAGAAAAAAAGAACTCAAAAAAGATGCAAACTTTCCAAACTTTTTAGTTTATGTGAAAGGTGTTTTTTGTTTTGTATCCTTTTGAAGTTTACTATGCTTTCCAATTTTGTTCTGTTCTCCTTCTCTCTATGCAATTTCAAATATATAAATTTAATGCCTCCATTACACGGCCTTTGGAGCAATGGCCACAATCTTGTTGAATCCCTTCTCTCTCAATTCTCTAGAAACAACGGATGATATTCTGGTACCAATTGGTTCACCATTCTTATTTATTAAAACACATGCATTGTCATCAAACTTGATAACGGAACCATCAATTCTGTTGGTGACTTGCTTGGTTCTGACAACAACCGCATGACAAATATCACCTCTCTTCACTCTGTTGGAAGCTGAAGCACCACTGATTTGAGAACTGATTGGTTTGGCCTTTTGAACAACAACAACAATCTTGTCACCAACTTTGGCGTGGTTTAATGGAGACTTACGCAACACCTTGATACACTCGGCTAGCTGGGCTCCAGAGTTATCTATAACATTCATCATAGTCTTCAAGTAAATCATTTTGGAATCAGTTGGTGGTTGTTTTGTTTCTTTTATACTATTTAATACTCGATCAATAGTATCTGGATTCTGTTGATGAAAAATTTTGGTCGACCCTTGGTCGAGTTTGCCCGGAAGTTAATGAGGTCGGATTTTACCCAATTTCGTTAAACAGTATAATAATATAAAGCAGGGTAAAGTTTACACTACAATACCACATACAACTTTACAAATTATATATTAATTAATTAACTCGTCAAATAAACTCTCTTCATTATAACCTAGCAACTGGAACCATCACTTTTTTTCGTGTCGTGATATTCTTTGGTGAACTTTGCAACCGTTTTCGAAAGTTCACTCAACTTGTCAAAAACTTTACCATCCATATCAATAGCTCTTTCAAAAGTATCAACATTTGGTTCATTTATAGCAATATTTAAATATTTTCTATCGGAGTTCAATCTGTTTTGTAAATATTTCATCAATCTAGCCCTGAACTCAATACATCTCTGTTGATACTCAACATACTTTTGTTCAGATAACACACGATCAGCATCATTGCTGGAAAAAATAACTGGTGGTTCTGGAACATCCTCATGCATAACATCTTTGTAAATTAAAGAAAGATCTTCATCTGAAAGCTTACGCACCTCTTTTTGACTTCTAGTTGCTCTGCGGATTGAAAATCCTCTTGTTTTTGACCGTTTTTCTTGTTCTGTATTAGGAGCAGGTTCTATAGGTGTATCAATTGGTTTCTTATCGTTGAATGTGGATTCATCAATCTCTTCAACTTCTTGATCAGAACTGCAATCACTAGAATCATTATTATCATCTGGTGCCTCATTATCAAGATCTGATTCTTCAGCAAGAGCGCCATTCTCTTCATCGACTCTTCTCTTTTTGCGGTTGGATTCATACTCTTCCCCATTCAGTTCATAAAATTCACCCTCTTCATTATGTTTATTGTCCAAAACTTCAGCGCCATCATCATCAGAAAAAGTATTATTTTCATCAGCACTAAACCCATCTCTTTCCTCTTGTAAAGTTCTATTTGGGCGACCAGACCCAAGAGCTGGTGATTCACTTGTCTTTGTAGATCTCTTTGGTCCTGAACTTGTAACTTTGCTCGAACTTGATTTCTCAGAGCGTTTAAGACTTGAAATGTGTGGGGCATACGGTCTTGTTCTTCTCTGGGTACCGGCTTGAGCAGTTGTCAATTTGATATTAGAACTGGAGGGCGAACTTGACTTGTACAGTGCAGGAATGCTTGATCTCCCATTTCTTCTGTATTGTTTGTTAGCTGTGTTAACACTTTGTGGGGAAGCTTTAGAGCTTTTTTCAAATATTGGCATCTCAAACTTAACACTGTTACTTCTCTTATGACCACCACCAATAGTACTAGTTGTGGAACTAGTACTAGAACTAGAATTGGAGCTTTTGGCATTACCATCACCATTTATGATAATCTCTTCCACTTCAGTTGTTGAACGTGAATCGGAATTCTTATTGGATGAAATGATTGGTTTTGTGTATCTCTTTTTTCTGGTGCTCTGCTCATATTGTTCTTCAGAAACCTCTCGAATATCATTATTGGTATTATTGTTATAATTGGAACCATATGAGCCAGAAGGAGTACTATTCTCATTAAAACCGTTAGAACGAACACCCCAAACGTGACGGCCAGGTGCAGTGTGTACATCAGTATCTGCACCACCACTTTCACCGCTTAAACTATTGAATTTTTGTTGATCTTGCTTTATCCAACTTGGTGGAACAATATTTGGAGGCATTGAACATGAATAACTGTTTGCATGGGAAAAGTTATGATTTTGATAGGTGTGTGGATTGTAGTGCTTGTATTGAGGATTTCTTCCAAATATTCCACCAGCAGTATTATTCACAGAAGGCTGAAAATCGTAGTTATATGAAGGCTTGTCATCTGGATAATATCTAGGTCCGTTTTGAGAATATGGATCATGAAATGTACCATAAGGATTACCATATGAACCTGGAGAAGACTGATTAGTAGAAGGATTTGCAGCAGATCTGTGTGAAAATGCATATGATTGTGAGGGCTGTGGTTTATCACTAGGTTCTTGCTTCACCTTGGTATTTGTAGGATCTGAAGATTTGTTTAAATCACTCGCCTTGTTTGTTGTTGCTCTTTGAAAGGTGGATGCACTTCTTGTCTCTGGTTGTTTATGTTGCTGTGGAGTGTTATAGTTTGTGTGTGTTCGAGTGTAATCCATGTACTGTGAACCCCCTCTAGCGAATGCACCAGTTCTTGTATAGCTAGCATTTCTCTTAAATCCAAAATCAAGGTCATCATCGTCATAATGAAATGTAGGTCTTGAATACCCAGCAGTACTATATCCACTGGTTCTTGGAAAAAAGTATTCATGAGATTTATATGACTCAAAATATGATGGTGTTGGTCTTTGATATGTTCTGTAGTCTGAAGTTCTTGGTTGAAACCCGTTTGTTGGTGCTGTGGTTGACGATTTAGCAAAAGTGGAAGTCCTCACAGTGGATACTAGTCCAAGTTTAGCATCATATTCTGATTTCTTCTTTAAATCTGACAATATGCTATTAGCTTCATTGACCTTTTTGAACATCTCATGACCGTCTGGGTTCTTATCGGGATGATACTGTAATGCAAGCTTCTTATATGCTTTTTTTACCTCTTCAACAGTTGCACTCTGTGACAACCCCATCACCTCATAATAATTGCTCATTGTTTCTATTCTTATTCACAAGTGTACCAGAGTGAATTGATCAATAACTTGATTATTTTTTGTTTGATTTGTAAATGTGTTGTTCAATTCTCTTTTTGAATGATGGAGTCAACAAGCTTGTTTGAAAACTACCAACTGTTAGAATCAAGTTCTATAAAAGAAACAATGCACTTGAGAAATCTCTGTAGTCTCTGACAGTTAATCCTATGGCTTGTGTAACGAATTGAAGTCTTGGATCAAAGTCTCAAGTTAGTTCGTTCTTCTTATGTTTACATTCAATAATCAAAAATCGTTCTTCAGAATTTTATATTTGACTTACGTCAGAAGTTAGTAACAAGTGTCACATGATGTGTTAAAAAATTTTGTTTTAGGTGGGTATATCAATTGAGTGTTTAGGTGCATGAAAACAGCGACAACGGGTTTCAATCTGCATCAACAATCATCAACCTGCATCTGAAATATCTAACCAAACCTGTATATGCAATGATCTACATTGGTTTGACGTATGGTCATGCGTATGACAGTTCTTTACTGCATATATTCTTGCCTGATTCTACAGATTTTTGTCCTAACTCAGCGAAAAATGCCAAATTGGTGTAGAATTATGTAATAAAACCGTTACATAATGCATTAGTCATGTATGAATATGGCAACTTGAAAAGTTTCTTTTTTTCCTTCCAGAAGACTTTCAGCACTTAGGCAGAAACCAAAAAAAAAGTATGTCCCTAAAATTTTACACCAAGCAGAACGTCAATAGCCATCTTTTCTCCCTTGATTTTAAGCTGACATCAAATAAGCTCCAGTCTACTAATAATACAGCAAAAAAGTCCTACCAGTGACCCTCTTATTTCCATTAAAATCCAGTTTGCTATTCATTTATTGTCAAAGAGCTTAAAGATTAAATAGGAGTGTGGATAAGTGACAACAACAATAATATAACAAGAACAGAGCAACTCCAATCTTGAACGTATAATCAAAGTGAACTCCTGAAGAATAAACTTTTGTCATAAAACAAAGAAAAACACTCTCTCCAAATAGGGGGCAGACTCATACTTATACAGGCTGTTCAACAACACTTTTAATATTTAATATCAATAATAGCCTGGGGCCTGAAGTTCCACACATATATTTCATTTAAAGTATGCTTAACGGTCAGCCAATACTTCCACTTCTACCGTTGGAAACTGTTCCAGATAATGCAAGTATCCAACCAACTAATACCAACTCTGCAACGTTTGACTCAATGACCCATAATAATGGTTCAGGTACAAACAATAGCAGCAACAACAATAATAGTGCAAATTCAACACCCCATTCACAACTCAATCCCCATCTTCAGCAATTCCATCCACAACATCAACAAATTTCATCATCAAGTGCTAAAAATGCACCTTCAAAACTACCAAATAAGTCTTCTATATCAAAGGGCAAGTACACTTTGCGTGATTTCAGAGTTATGAGATCATTGGGTACTGGTTCTTTTGGTCGTGTCCATCTTGTGCAGTCTGTTCATAATGGGCGTTTTTATGCTATGAAAGTACTAAGAAAAGATCGTGTTGTCAAAATGAAACAAATTGAGCATACCAACGATGAAAGAAGGATGCTTGCTTTAGTCGAACATCCCTTCATTATAAGGATGTGGGGGACATTCCAAGATTCCAAATCTGTGTTTATGGTTATGGACTATATTGAAGGTGGTGAACTGTTCACACTACTAAGAAAATCACAACGATTTCCAAACCCAGTAGCCAAATTTTATGCTGCTGAAGTGTGTCTTGCATTGGAGTATTTACACTCCCATAACATTATATATAGAGACCTGAAACCTGAAAATATTCTACTGGATAAAAATGGGCACATTAAGTTAACAGATTTTGGGTTTTCCAAAGAAGTCAAAGATGTCACATACACCTTGTGTGGTACTCCGGATTATATCGCCCCTGAAGTTGTTGCGACCAAACCATACAACAAATCTGTTGATTGGTGGTCTTTTGGTATCCTAATTTTTGAAATGCTTTCAGGTTATACCCCATTCTATGATTCATCACCAATGAAAACTTATGAAAACATTTTGAATGGTGACATAAAGTATCCAGAATATTTTCATCCTCATGCATTAGATCTACTGAGGAAGTTAATCACGAAAGATTTGAGTGAACGATTAGGGAATTTACAAGGTGGGACTCAAGATGTGAAAAATCATCCTTGGTTTGGTGAAGTTGTATGGGAAAGATTACTGGCGAGAGATATTGAGACTCCATATGAACCTCCAGTCATGGCAAATACTGGTGACACCAGCCAGTTTGATAGGTATCCTGAAGAGGAGATAGATTATGGGATAATTGGTGGTGATATTTTTGAGCATTTATTTCGTGATTTCTAGCGCATTTTGTTATTGTTTTACTTTTCTTTTTCTGTTTATCAAGTTTTGTTATATGTTTTAGTCTTTTTTTGAGTTGTTTTCAAAGTTTATAAGGGATGTTTCTTGTTTTAATAAATAATAATAAGAACGCAGATGGTCAATCAACTATAAAACACTACATATTACAATGTAGTTCTCATTCAAACAAAGACATTGACGTATTATCACACATTATTTATTAGTTTTAGTATCATGCTAGCTCCTTTGTAAATTTATCATGGTCTTGCAGCTTCACATACCACAAAGTTCTTCATCCATTGAGATTCCATCACTTGTGATACTGTTAATCTTGTAGATGCGTTTGGGTCCAACATACCATATAATACAGCACGTCTTGACTTGTGATAAGCACCAGATTTCAAACTTTCAATCGGTGGAAACTTTGCAATCTCACGCTCTTTCAAATATGTTACAAACAGATCATCACTCTTCTTTGCAACTTCCCAAACAATAGACCCTGTAGTCATGGTCATATAAACAACAGCAGCTCCCCAAATATCAGTTGGTCTTGGATCATATTCATCTTTTGCAAAAATCTCTGGTGCAGCATATGGCTCTGATCCACATAAACCTGAAGAGTAATGAACATCACTTTCCCAAGCTGTTCTAAAGACAGCACAAGAACCAAAATCTGTAATCTTAATAACACCGTCAGTGGTTAACAAAAGGTTTTCTGGTTTAATGTCACAATGCGCAACACCACGTTCATGCATATATTTGATTCCGCTCATTATTTGTTTGAAAAAACAATCAGCTTCAATGTAATGAAGCCCTTCTCTATGCGCCTTGGAAACTAAATTGTATAAATCACCAGCAGAACAATACTCAATAACTTCAGAATACACACCAGTTGTATCCTTCATCAAATCCAAAGTTTTGGCAATGTTGATATGATGCAGTGCGTTTGAAACAACAAATTCGGACGTCAATCTTTGAGAGAAATGATCCAAATCTTCTTTATCACGTTTCTTTAATTCCTTAACAGCGTAAAAGACTTCCTTCTTGGTGGTCATATCCATTTTGGAAACAACTTTCACGATACCGTATGCACCTTTACCAATGATACCAATTGGTTTCCCGTACTTCTCAGCAAGGTTGTTCTTTTTGGAGATTGTTTTATCTTCATTGTGAATTTTGGCTACCAGTTTATTGATTAATTCCAGCTGAACACTACCAATTGCAGCCTTGTTCTTGTAAATTGTGTTTGATTCCTCTTGCCCGTCAAAGTCTGTCTCAGATTCGTAACTATCTTCACTATCATAACCGTATTCTTCTTCACTATCTTCATCATCAACTTGTTCGTAATCATCATTGTTATCATTATTAAGACCATTTTTATTTTGTTCATTTAGTTCATTACTTTCATCGAGCTTTTTAGCAGACTGGATACTTAATCTCTTTTGTAGATTTAATCTGTTTTGTTCAGGTAGTAAACTGAAAGCTGTACTTGGAGCATTAGTTGTTGATTTCCTTAACAATCCACTCAAAATTCCTCCAGAAGAAGGCAATTTTTCCAATACTTTGACAGGCTTTAAAACATGTTCATGTGTACCATTTTCATAGATTCTAATGGTACCAGTAACAATACAGCGATCTTGTTCTGGGGCACCAGTGTTGTTGCTATTCATGTTCTTGATATTGTTGTTGGAAATTGAAGCATTTGATATGGAACCGACAGTTGGGGACAATATGGACTTTCGTGATTTGATAGTGTTGCTTCTACTTGGATTGTAACTCTCTTCTGGTTTTTTTAAAGGTTTTGCGATTGGGAACTCGTCTAAGGTCTCATTTTCTTCTTCTTCGCAAACTGGCAACGAGGCCAATTTACTTCTCACTGTTGGTGATTTGGCACTAGTTGTTGGTGTGAGAAGTGGCAATTGGGGGCTATTTGTGTTTACAATTGGTGATGCTGTAGCTGAGCTTGGAGTTTGTTGTTGTGATGGTGATACTAGAGTATTTTGAACTCCAACATTCTGTGACTTATTGGTTGATATCGGTGACAATTCATGCTTTTTATCATCAATTTTGACGCTTTTAGTGAACAGATGTTTCAAACTGGAAATTGATAATGAGTGCTGTCTCCTTACTGACACTCCAGCATTGTTGTGTGATGTTGTTCCTGGTTGCTGTTCAACTGGTGAAGATTCAGCTGATAGTTCATTCTTCCCCATTAAAGAAGAGTCTATAGACTCAGCTGCTGGGGCATGAGCTGTAGAGCTGCTTGTGCCTGACAAGTGGGTCTTAAGCGTCAGCGATGGCATTAATCTAAAACTTTTAGACTCGTAGAAGATTTATACGTCTTTAAACGGTGTTTTTTTGACTGGATCAGAAAGAGAATTTGACTTGTTCATTTCATCTCAGATTTTGTTGTCTGATGGAAACTGGGACTTGGGACTAGAATGTGGGACTTTCTGGACTTTTGGACTAGTTAAATGGAGACTTTGGACTGGTTAGGTCAAAGAATAACTATTGAAAGAACTACTTGTAATAAAGATATAAGTATAATAAATATAAATAACTTTTGTATTATAATAAAATGCTATATAAAATGATGAATAAAACCAAACTAAGAACGAAACCCAATAAATGCAAGATAAACTCATAAAACTCTCAAAATGAAGAAGAACTAATAAAAATGTTCAACTGTTTAACAACTGACCAAGTCAACAACTTCCAAATGGATAGGATCACAGTGTGGACCTAGAGTTTCATCATACAAGTTGTAGAAGTTACCAGACAAACATTGGTAGAAAGTAGTAGTGTTACCAATGGCCAAGTTACCATCAGTGGTAATAGACCAACCCTTGGCGTAAATAGCACCGGCTTGTGGTGGTGGACCATCAAATTGGAATTGTCTGTTAGCAACGATAGAACCAATTCTACCAGCAGAGTCAGTCAAGATACCATCCTTCAAAGTCATGGTTAGAGAACCATCGTTCTTGCAAGCAACACTTTGGACATTGGAAGAAGAAGATTCAGAGGCAGCAGCAGCTTTGCTTGAAGTGGTTGAGGTCAAAAGAGTAGTACCCTTGGAAACAGTAGCAGTAGTTAGAGTAGTAGCTTGGATTTGACCATCATGGATTTGAGAAACAGCTTGAGCAGTAGAAGTGGTGGCTTGGATTTGACCATCGTTGATTTGGGAAACTGCTTGAGCAGTAGACTTTGGAGCTTCAGTAGCAGTGGAGGCTTGAATTTGACCATCACCAATTTGAGAAATAGCTTGAGCAGTGGACTTTGGAGCTTCAGTAGCAGTAGAAGCTTGGATTTGACCATCACCAATTTGAGAAATAGCTTGAGCAGTGGACTTTGGAGCTTCAGTAGCAGTAGAAGCTTGGATTTGACCATCACCAATTTGAGAAATAGCTTGAGCTGTGGACTTTGGAGCTTCAGTAGCAGTAGAGGCTTGGATTTGACCATCACCAATTTGAGAAATAGCTTGAGCTGTAGACTTGACAACTGGAGCAGCAGTAGATGTGGAAGCTTGGATTTGACCATCACCAATTTGAGAAATGGCTTGAGCAGTGGACTTTGGAGCTGGGGTAGCAGTTGAAGCTTGGATTTGACCATCACCGATTTGGGAGACAACATCTCTCTTAGCCTTGGAGGCAGTAGCAGAAGCAGTAGAGGAAGCCAATGGAACAACAGCAATACCAAAAGACTTGGTGTAGTTAGTAACAGCACCAGATGGAGCTGGAGCAGCTGGAGTCAAAGTGGTCCATGGTTCAGATGGAACATAAGCAGCTAGAGTGGAACCCAATAGAGCAGATGTGAACAAAGAGGACTTGTATTGCATTGTGTATATTGTGTGTGTAAAGATGAATGTAATTTGAGTTTGTGTAAACTTGTATACTGAAGTAGAACAAAATGAGTTGTTAATTGTCGAGGGAATAATGAGGCTTTTATAATTGTTTGATATTGCGGTAAAAATAAAATAAGCAGATCATCAATTTCATTCCATGCATGTTGGTGGCTGGTTGATCCAGTCAATTAATTAGGTACAGCCATAAAAGTTGTTGAACAATGGTGATGATGGTGATGAAGCTTCTAAATTTAGGTTCTAAAAATAGTAACTTCAAATTTTTAGTGACGGTTTCGTGCATGAGATCAGCTGCATGTTATTAATTTTCCGAATTGGGTAATCTAATTGGTGATTATAGAGAGAGATGAATCTATGAAAATTTTAGAGGAATCAAACTAAATTT